>JAIXND010000798.1:17866931-17896333 GCA_023646645.1 Varanus salvator macromaculatus | reverse complement strand
TCCCCACCCACGCCGCGAGGCAGCAGTGGCAGCTCACTCATCTGAAGATCTTCCAATGAGTGCAAAACCATCTCTGAGTGAGCAAGCCACCATCTCCCGCCCGCATGGCGAGGCAGTGGCGTGCACACGCAGCTGCTCGGGCCAGATAAATCGGCATGGTGGGTCAGATCTGTCCTGTGGGCCGTAGTTTGAGGACCCATGGTCTATCAGATCTAATTCCATAAATCTATTTGTCACCTCTACTGTATATTCATCAGAAATATGATTTAGGTCATACCTGAGTGGCCTAATGCTTTTCCCTACTTTCTTCAATTTAAGCCTAAATTTTGTAACAAGAAGCTCATAATCTGAGCCACAGTCAGCTCCTGGTCTTGTTTTTACTGACTGTATAGAGCTTCTCCATCTGTGGCTGCTGAGCACATAGTCAATCGGATTTCTGTGTTGACCGACTGGTGATGTCCATGTGTAGAATCATCTCTTCAGTTGTTGGAAAAGAGTGTTTGCTATGACCATCATATTCTCTTGACAAAATTCTACCAGCCTGTGCCCTGCTTCATTTTGTACTCCAAGGCCAAACTTGCCTGTTATTGCGGTTATCTTTTGGCTTCCTACATTAGCATTCCAATCCCCCATGACGAAAAGGACATCATTTTTTGGTGTTAATTCTAGAAGGTGTTGTAGGCTTTCATAGAACCGGTCAACTTCAGCCTCTTCAGCATCAGTGGTTGGAGCATAGACTTGGACTACTGTGATGTTGAATGGTTTGCCTTGGATTCAAACTGAGATCATTCTGTCATTTTGGAGATTGTATTTCAGTATTGCTTTTCCTACTCTTTTACTGACTATGAAGGCTACTTCATTTCTTCTGACTATGAAGGCTACTTCATTTCTTCTGAGGGATTCTTGCCCGCAGTAGTATACCTGATGGTCATCTGAATTAAATTTACCCATTCCTGTCCATTTTAGTTCACTGATTCCTAAGATGTCGATGTTCAGTCTTGTCATCTCTTGTTTGACTATGTCCAGTTTGCCTTGATACATAGATCTTACATTCCAGGTTCCAATGGAGTATAGATCTTTACAGCATCCGACTCTCATTTCACCACCAGATACATCCACAACTGAGTGTCCTTTCTGCTTTGACCCAGTAGCTTCATTCTTTCTGGTGCTACTAGTACTAACCCTCTGCTTTTCCCCAGTAGCACACTGGACACCTTCCGAACTGAGGGGCTCATCTTCCGGCACCATATCTTTTTGCCTTTTGCTACTGTCCATGAATTTTTCATGGCAAGAATACTGGAGTGGGTTGCTATTTCGTTCTCCAGTTTTGTCAGAGCTCTCCGCTATGACCTGTCCATCTTGGGTGGCCCTGCACAGCATAGCTCATAGCTTCATTGAGCTACACAAGCCCCGTCGCCACGACAAGGCAATGATCCATGAAGGGGCAATCATTCCTACTAGGGCACAAAAAAGGAGCTTACAATGTCATGTGCTTTGGGATGCTTCTGGACCCAGAGCTATCCCTGGAATATCAGGGATAAAGCCCCAAAGAGTTTAGGGCCTGTGCATCTGATGGAACGCCTTCTCCCTTATATAACTCCCAAGCACCTAAGGTCAATGGCAGATGTCCTCCTTCAGGAGTCACCCCTCCGGGAAGTAAGAAGGGAGGTACCAGTGGGAGGGCTTTCTCTGCAGTGGTGTTCCAATTATGGAACCAGTTCCCCCAATCTTGTGCTGCTACACTATAGATTTCAGCACCAGGCTAAGACCTTTTCATTTTCTTAATGTTTTAATAGTTAGAATGTTTTTATTTCTATATTTTATAGTAACATGACTGCCGTGGAAGAATTAGTTTTATGATTTAGCCATTTTGTTATATTTTGTTATTTTTAAGTATTGATGTAATTTTGTTCTTTGTATTTGATTATTCGAATTCATTTAAATATATATATTCAACTTGATTGTTACGTCAAGCAGAGTTCCGATTATGTAGCAACCGTCAATATGAGGACAAGAGGTGGGTAGGTTGACCAGCAAGAGATTTTTAGATTTACTTAAATGGCTCTTTGTAATTATGTTTAATTTATTGTTTTTATTGTTGTAATTATTACAGGATGTTGCATATTGTGATTATGAACATTTATTTTTAGTACTGATTTTTGTAAACCATCGTGGGGGCCATGTATGGCTTGAATAGTATAATAAAAACAACAAACACACACGTAGCTTGAGTTTGAAATGCAGCAGGAAACCCGAGCAAACCATTTCCGTGCTAGAATGTGCGCCGCCTTCACCCGCAAAGACGAGGCCAGGCACTTGAGCAAGCCCTTCCAGGGTGCGCAGTGTATGCTGAAGAGAAAGCGAGACCATCCAGCTGTGCTGGCCACTTAGGCTCCTGCCTAGGAACAGCCCCAACAGAAGACCGCTTGGGTAACATTTAAGTATTATGTTTAATCCCACCTTTTCTTCCTTCCTTCCAGGGAGCTTGCATAATTCCCCCTCCTCTCAGTCTTATCCTCAGAACAACAATCATGCGAAGTAGGCTGGGCCCGGGTCTCCCGCGTCCTGTTTCGCTTCGGAACCGCGACGCCACACGGGCACTCCGGCCCTCCCCGGGGCATCGTTTCCTGGGCAAGCCTTCCGCGGAGGCAAGCTTCGCCCGTCCTCGACGAAAGAGGCAGGAACGGGGTGGATACGGCCGCCGGCCCAATCGAAAGAAGCGGAAGCGGGACGAGGGCCGCGTCCGAGCCGCCCCCACTCACCTGCTGTGTCCCAAATGGAGATGTTGTGCGGGCCCCACTGCTTGAGGTAGAAAGCGCCGCCGACGGTGCTGACCGTGTCTTGGAAGCGCCGCTCCATGTAGCGGTGCAGCAGCGACGTCTTGCCCACGTTCATGTCCCCGAGCAGCACCACCTTTCCGTCAGGTTTCATCCTGCTCTTCCAGCCCCGGCGAAATGGCGTAGCCTTTTCGTGCTGCCTCTTGAGTTACTCGGTAAACTTGGGTAACCGGCGGGCAAAGGCGGAGTTCGCTAGTCCACCGACAGTGACGGAGGGGCGGAAAAGGAGGGGCCGGGCGAAGGGGCGGGCGGCGCTCGCGGTCTCGGCTCAGCCGCGCGGGCCGCAACTTCAGACAGCCGGAGCGCAGCTGTTGCCGCGGCGAGCGGCTGCCCAGCTGTTCCGGAGTCCCACGGCGACCATGGCTTTAGGAGTGGAGGGGCCTGTGGACTGCAGTCATGCACACATTTCAGTCAGGTACGGAGCCACCGCTCCGTAACTGCTCGTGGACAATCTTACAGGGAGAAGGCAGCAGTCGGCCAGCAGAGGGCTTGAACCAACCGACCTGACTTGCAACACAGCGGTCCCGGTTGTGGACCATAAGATTGCAGCAACTTTTGCCTCATCCGTCTTCGTCCTTGTGAAACTTGTCTTTTTAGATTGCAAGCCTCTACAGTCTAAAGGCTGGGCAGGGTCTACCTTCGTTTAAGCTGCATTTGTTCGAGAGATGGCATAAACATACGCTAAAATTTAAATAAATCCTTTAAAACTTAAAAATGAGTATGTATAACCATCTAGATGCCGCGCTGGTAACCTCCAAACCATGTTTTTAAAAGTAGAAAAAAGCATGAGAAGACGCAACAGCAACCTGGAGGCACTACAACTCTCTCTCTCTGTGTGTGTGTGTGCGCGCGCGCGTGCGCGCGCTGTTAACAAACCCGGGAGAGAAAAGTGCCCTATTGAGAGACTTTAGCAAACAATTATCAGTTCAGGGATCCCATTCCTCCACTCCTCACTTAGTGGGTGATCTTACTTTGTCATATTAGTCTTATATAGTTTAAGGTATCTTTGGCAAATTCTATACTTCACAACAGAAGCATAATTCTGTTCAAGACAATATATGCAATAGCCACCTTCACTCTTGCCCCTGCAAAAAGAAGGAGAGAATACAAGAAATGTGTGGTGGTTAGAGTGCTGGATTGAGGAGCTCACTAGGTGACTTTGGGCAAATTACTCGCATTCAATCTACCCTAAATCACAGGGTTGTTGTGAGAATAAAATGGAGCTATCTAAGCCACCCACAGATCCTCTTATAAGGAAAAGGGGTGGGCTATAAATGCAATATACTAACTTTGGCTATTGCGCAGTATAAAAATTAACAACAAAGGAATTATTCCCTGCTAAGAATATCTGGGGTTGCAGTCTAAATTAAAACTAGTGTACTTTTTGTGCATAATGGAAAGGTGACCCAAATATATGAAACATCCAGCCCATCCCTCCCACATTCAGTCTACACACCAGTGGAAAAGGTCAAAAGAGCATACACACACTACAGAGCACAGTACACCCAATTACATATCAAGTACCCCACACCAAGCACTCCAACAGTGGAGCAACCATTTATTTATTTTTATTCCATCATTTTTCCAGCAGTTTGCATAACCCGCCTCAGTTTTCATTATCACAAGAAGCTTGTGAAGCTGGTTAGGGTAAGAATCAGAGACTGCCCAAATTCATCCAGTGAATTTCATAGCCCAAGTGCAGAGCACTGGACCATTCCAGTCCCAGTCCAGTACTCCAACTGTTGAAATGCATAACTCAAGGAGCTTGATTAGCTTAACAAACCCCATTTGCTTTTTGTACAACTGCTTGCTTTGGAGAGGAAAAAGGGAAGGCAAAATAATGTTGATAAGGTGAGACAAAGGGGCAGTGAGTGAGAGAAGACCCCCCACACAAGGTCTGGCACACAGTGATCACGCTCCCCCTGTGAGGGGATTGGACGTAGATAAGCACCTGCATGTAGATAAGGCCAGGCATGCAGTGGACATGCAGACCCCCGCAAGGGGATTGGGGAAAGGGTCAGGCGGACCCTGAGACGGGATTGGGTGAGGAAACAATGGGGGCGAGATTAAGTGGAAAAAGAGGAAAAGCAGGAATGTGTGTGTGTCGCTGCCTGCCTGTGTGTAGGTTGCTTTGCTCAGCTGAATAAAGAAAACAAGGAATCCCCACCTGACTGAACCTCACTGACATTGGTTTAGTGGGTCTGTAAGTTACCTGAATAGCAGGGACATCAACATAACAGTGTACAAGCATTGCAAGCCTGAAAAGATTACTGGTGTTAACTCAAAATCAGTACAGATTTTAGGGATGCAATCCTATACACACTTACTTGGAAGTGAGTCCTATTGAGCTCAGCAGAGTGTATTTCTGTGTAGATGTGTCCAAGATCAAATTCTAAAAATTGCTGCAGCATCAAATGAAAGGAATGACAGCAAATGCCTCTGAAATAACATTTTTGGGGATGCGTGTATCTGAGGCAGCCTGGTGTCTGACCACTGCCCAACAAGAGTAACACCTAGATTGTAACATAAAACACTATTTTACTGAAGATTGTGATTGTAACCTCATTTTTAAATTTTATTTATTTATTTATTTAGGAAGCTTCTATGCCGCCCCATTTGCCAAAGCCTCGGGGTAGCTCACAACAATAAATAACAACAATATAAAAACAATATAATTGGAGACGTCCTGGCCAAAGATGTAAAATCAATAAATAATATTAACAATTAAAATGATGTTTAAATAAAAAGGTCTTGGCCTGGTGCTGAAAAACAAATAACGACGGCACCAGGCGGACCTCTCTGGGGAGTGCGTTCCATAGATTGGGTGCCACCGCAGAAAAACCCTCCTCCGAGTACTTACCCTCCTAATATCCTTCACGGAGGGTTCTCGGAGAAGGGCCTCTCCCGCTGATCTCAAGGGGCGGGCGGGCATATAAGGATGTAAGCGCTCCTTCAGGTAACCAGGACCCAAGCCGTTAAGGGCTTTATAGGTCATAACCAACACTGTGAATTGGGCCTGGACTTCAATGGGGAGCCAGTGAAGCTGACCGAGAACTGGAGTCATGTGAACATAACGTCCAGTCCCTGTCAGCAGCCTGGCAGCTCTATTTTGAACCAATTGAAGTATCCGGACCGTCTTCAAGGGTAGCCGCACGTAGAGCACATTACAGAAGTCAAGTCGGGAAGTCACCAACGCATGTGTCACTGTCACCAGGCAGTTGTTCTCCAGGTAGGGACACAGCTGATGGATCAGCTGAAGCTGAAAGAAAGCACTCCTCGCCATCACTGTCACCTGAGCTTCCAGTGAAAGCTCTGGGTCAAGGAGCACTCCCAAGCTGCAGACCTTGTCCCTAAGAGAGAGTGCAACCCCATTCAGGACTACGTTCAGGTCTCCTTCCCCGAAGCCCGATCCGCGAACCAACAGAACCTCCATCTTGTCTGGATTGAGCTTCAGTTTATTGGCCCTCATCCAGCCCATTACCTCGGCCAGGCACTGGTTCAGCACAGCCACCGCCTCACTTGTATTAGTAGAGAACGAGAGGTAGAGCTGGGTATCATCAGTGTACTGATGATTTCACAGCCCACACCTCCTAATGACCTCTCCCAGCGGTTTCATGTAGATGTTAAATAGCAAAGGGGACAAAATGGATCCCTGCGGTACTCCATGGCATAGCTGCCATGGCGCAGAGCCATAGTCCCCCAGCATCACCTTCTGGAATTGACCATTGAGATAGGAGCAGAACCACTGCAAAGCAGTGCCTCCAACCCCCAATCCTGCTAGCTTATCCAGAAGGATACCATGGTCAATGGTATCAAAAGCTGCTGAGAGCTTTCGATGCCATCATTGGTATTTCTTTTTCTCCTGTTCCAGATAAGTTCAAGATCCTGTTCTGTCAGAACAGGATGCCTGATACAGCAAAGGCACCCATCCTGAGACTTTTGTATAGGATGGAATAGAAATGCCTTAAATAAATAAAATAAAAAATATATGCCAACAAGGGAATTGAGACAGAATGAAATTAGTGATTAGCACAGAGAAATTCCTTGCAAAGGCAAGGATCTCTCCCTTTCAGGCAATAGAATTTGCTGCTGGGAATGTCTGGGACCACAGAAAGACCCCCAATGGAAGCAGAAGATTGAAGACCTCCCCTTCCCCTCAGTGACCATAGGGTCTAGGTTATGCTATGCAAGCTTCATGGATTTGAGAAGCTACCGAAATAATCCCTCAAAACACAAATCCTTCCACAAGTGTGTTCTTTTCTGTTTGTCAAACTTCTCTTCTTCTCAAGCAGTTCCTCTGCCAGGAATGTTATATTTGTAGCTGCTGTTGCTGCTCCACTTCTCCTGGGCTGTCTGTGATCCCCCTGCCCCACCCACTTGCATTGCACAGGTGCCATTCATATGTAGGGGTGACAGATAAGGTGATGTTGCAGGTGTCTGGCACTCCTTTGCCCCAAAACCAATAGACAGCTGGACAAAAGGAGGGAGTTTTCCAATCAGTTTTTACTCAGTTCACAACCAGAAGGAACTGATTAGGCCCCTCCATGAAGGGCATTCTCTTCCCCTTCAGGAGTTTGCCCAAGAAGATAAACAGTAGCTCTTGAACAAAACTGAGCATGTATGAGTAGTCAGTTCCCAAGTTACAAACGTCCAAATTAGGAACAACCCATGCTTTACAATGAACTGCCACAAAGTCTATTATTTTTTTTTTTTTAAACTGCAGAATATCACCATAGAGAAGAAGCAAAGGGGGACACAGGGAGGCCTCCAAAGTATGCCTTCCTGCCCTGTTCCTCAGGGCAGAAAGAATTTTCTGCAGCATTCCCTTGCTGCAAAGAGACACCACCAGTGAGTTTGGGCACAGGCTAGAAATAATCACGTTTTTTCCACCTTCATGGGTGTCCTGTGCCCCTAACCACTGTGAATGTGGAGGGCTGACTATTCATGATCTGACTTGTATACAAATTTGACTTAAAGCCAAATTTCCACTTTCTCAGGAATGGAAATTGTTCATAAACTAAGGATTGCCTGTATAGGAAAAAATGAAAATGTGATGGAGAAAAAGGAAGAAATAAGGTGTTGGATTCCCCATGGATCTCTTTTCCTATGCACACATCACAATCACTTATATGTCCTGTTGGGAAAATTTAGATAAATCCTGGCAGAAAATTGTTGCCTATATGTGCCTTTGTGTTATAAAATCAAACCTGCACCTCTTTCTCACAAAGCACCAGCTTTCCAAGCCAGGTCACTGTTTAGTGTTGCTGTTGCCTTAAGAAGATGGCATTCTTAGCTAGACTGAGAAGCCTCATCAATACTATTAGTGAGGAAATACCTGTGTTCTTATCAGCTGTAGAAAAACTGAAATAATGCTGCTCATTTGTTTCTGAATGGGCCCACCTAAACAGAGGCAAGCTCCTGCTGAATGTGCTTGTCAAACCAGACTTCTTGAATGATTAAACAGACAGACTCTGTCCTGAAATGTCAAGAATTTGCTAGACTGACCTATCAAAACAGCAATCAGTAATGTTTTCCATACCATTGTTACCAATTTCTAATCTGTTTTGAACATTATGTCATGCCTAAAGACATCAAGATGCTATTGTACCAACATTATCTGGAAACTTAACACTCTGCATTGCTGTACGTTACTAGCAGGTTATAAAAGAGTCTGTACATGGGCTGTGATTTTGTAGTTGCTGGTACCCGGTAGCATGCTGTCGTAAGTAACTGCAGGGGTCCTGGGTGATCTTTCAATAAAACTGCTGAGGTTCAAGGTGAAAGGGAGAACCTGGTTTTCTTTGTTGCGGCTGCCATTGAGGCTTTCCCGACAGTCCCAACAATTCCTGGTTTGTTTCTTATGTTTAATCTCCCACTTATGGCAACCATATGAATGAATTTCTTCCAGATTGTCCTGTCCTTGAAAGCCCTGCTCAGCTCTTGTAAAATCAAGGCTGTGGCTTCCTTTATGGAATTGATCCATCTCATATTTGGTCTTCCTCTGTTTCTTCTTCTGCCTTCAACTTGTCCTTGAATGATTATCTTCTCCAGTGACGCTTGCCTTCTCACAATAGGTTCAAGGTATGACAACTTCAGTTTTGTTATTTTTGCTTCCAGAGAAAAGTTGATTTGATCTAGGATCCACTTGTTTGTCTTTCTGTTGGTCCAAAATATTTACAAACCTCTCCAGCAGCACCATATTTGAAAGCAAATGAAAATAATCATAATACTACTACTTTCTTGCTGCAATCTGCCTTTGAATTGATGACTCAGCCAAGGTATGCAACAATTTAATTTAATTTCATCATTCTTGACCTTAAAATTGTGTAATTTTTCTATAGTCATACTTTTTGTTTTCTTAATACTTAGTGTAGTTCTGCTTTTATACTTTCCTCTTTTCATTAGGAGTGGCTTCAATTTTTTGCTGCTTTTCTGTCAGTAATATGGTAACATATGCATATTTTTAGGTATTAATGTATCTTCTGCCAATTTTCACTCCTTCTTCCACTGATCCTAATCCAGATTTCCTTATGATATGTCCCACATGTAGATTGACTGGATAAGAAGATAAAATAAACTCTTGTCCAATGCTTTTGCCTATAGGAAATCTTTTGGTTCTCCATATTCTGCCCCAACAGTAACTTCTTGTCCATGATACGGATTACACATCAGGACAATCAAGTGCTGAGTCATGCACTTACAGAACTAGCTACAGCTACTTATGATTCACACAGGTAAAGACTTTGCTGTAGTCCATCAAGTGTACATAGACTCATCTTCTGAAATTCTTTGGTGTGCTTCAGTAGCCAACCTATAGTTGCAAAAGGATCTCTAGTGCCTCTTTTTTTTTTAGAATTCAGCTTGAACAACAGGCATCTCTCCAACCATATGGGGTAAAATTCTTTGTTGCAAAACCTTGAGCAACACTTTGCTTACATGGAAAATTAGTACAGTAATCCTATAGCTACTGCATTATTTTGCATCTCCTTTCTTAGGGGAATACTACACACACACACACACACACAGAGAGAGAGAGAGAGAGAGAGAGAGAGAGAGAGAGAGAGAGAGAGACTATTTCTAGTTTGTTGGCCCTTGTTTTGTTTTCCATACGTCTTCTATATTCTTGCTAGGACTTGGAATGATTCATACTCTGCCCCTTTAAATACATAGTTCTAGTGGTATTCTGTCTACTCTAGGTGTTTTAGTCCTTCCAAATGCTTTCAGAGCAGCTCTTACTTCATTTCTATTATTGCAGGCTCTTCTTCCTAGGGTTCCTCTCCGAAGGAATCTATCATTGTTTTACCGCTTCTGGACATGGTTGTTGTTGTTGTCATTACATACAGGCATGTATAGTTCTTCCATATATTCTTTTGACCTTCTCTTTATTTTATCCTGGTCAGACAGTGTGTTCCCCTGTTGGCCTTCCAGCATCCCTGATTCAAATACCCAAGAGCTTGAAATTCCCTTTGGTTTCTTGGATCTTCTGGAAGAGTTTCTTGTGTTTTGTTTTGTTCTTCTGTATTTCTTTGTGCTGGCCATTGTAATACTTCTTTTTGCCATTATGTGATAGTTGCTGAAAAGTTGCCTCAATGAAGGCAATCTAGAGCAGTAAAAAAGATGAACTGGGTGGTCCTTGTCCCCTTAAGTATTTGCATTTGCAACTGAACCTGTAACTAACATGCTTAGTCTATCCACAGATATTTCAACTATCATGGGGCAGCAGGGACAATCTGCATATGCCTGAAGAATTCTGGAAAGTAAGAGGAAATCACCAGCAGCAGCAGAAAAGTCAGGCTTCAGTTGACTAGCTCAAGATAGCAGTCTGTGCACCTAGCAACACATCGAAATCAACAAACTACATTTTCTTCCTCCTCATTGTATAGCAGATAATAGATGAAAAGAATTCTCCAGTTGTAGTGACCTGCAAAGTGTGTGCAATGTTTGTTTTCCTCCCTGAGACTAACATGGTACATACCTGCAATAAATGTAAGTTGGTTGAACAATTAGAAGAAAGTTAAGAGTACTTGACTGGCATGTATCCATCCTCAAGGAATAAGAGAAAGTGAAGAGTTCATAAGCAGAATGATGGAACTGCAAGAACAAGAACCACCAGAGATGGAATAGCAATAGCAGCTTGAAGCAGAGATGGAGAATGCTGAGTTAAGCAAAACCAATGAATAGAATCAGAAGACGCTAGAGTGAAGTAACTACTTTCAGCTACTGGAATATGTGACCAGTAGTCAACCTGCAGAGGAAGAATTACAAGGGAGCACAATACAAAAAGGCAGTTGATCAAAACAAAAAGAAGAGTCCCTGCTGCATGGGATTGCAACCCAAGTGTGTTGTAATGACTGATGACCAGGTATGCTGTTTCCCTGGATATCAGATGTGACTAAAAGACTGACAGAGCTTAAAAGACTCAGAGACACCTATCTCTTTCTTCTTATCCATGTGAGAACAAATGAGACTGAAAACAAGCTACAAAGAAATCACACCAGATTTTGAAGCTCTGGGAAGGAAACTCAAGAACTTTGAGGCCCAGAAAGTATTCTCATCATCCTCCCAGTTCTTGGAAGAGGAACTGAAAGGGAAAGAAAAATGCTCCAGGTGAATAACTGTCTATGGAAGTGGTACTGACATAAGATATTTGGATTCTGGGACCACAGACTATGTTATTTGGATAATGGACTGCTGGCAATGGACAGATTGCACCTCACCAGAGCTGTGTTTGCCCACACCATGAAGAATTTCATCAGGAGGACTTTAAAGTGAGTCTTACCAGGAGGGGAAGATGTGGATTTGGAAGAAGCTCTGGATGAAGGAATATGTGGCATAATGCAGAGAAGAACTTTACCTGCACCCCAAAATAGCAATTGAAGAATTTACCTTGTTCAAAAAGAGCAGAAGAAATAGGAAAGGAGGTAGAGGTGCATTATATGTTAAAATATTTATCTTTGCACAGAAATACAGGAAGATGAGCTTGATAGCCCCATTGAGAGCATCTGGCCAAAATAAATGTGTGAAGGAATAAAAGGAATATGATAGTCAGAGTCTACTGCTGACTAACCAATCAAGAAGATGAAACTTTCATTAAGCAAATTGCCAGCATTTCAAGGTGGTGTGATGTGGTAATAATGCTGTGACTTCAATTACTGGGATATCTGTTGGGAAACAAACTATGGGGGGAGGGGCAGAATCCACAGTTAGTTACAGAATCAGATTCAAAGGGGGGATGGGCCACTCAATGAAAAGAAAGCTCCTAATGCCTCATTAAGAATAACAAGAAAAATCTGGAGAAAGCAGATAGTTGTGGATGCAATTTGAAGGATAAGGAGACTACTGCAGGAGAAGAGTTTAATAAGGAGGTACTATTTTATGCATCGTTAATAAATTCAGTTTTTAAACTCCCAACAAAAAAGCCTCAGTGGGGAGAGTGATTGTGACTGTGTTGGCCTAAGATGGAGATTGTCCTGAAAAATAGTTGAAAAAAAGAACTTAAAGCTAATTAAAGAGGCTTTGACTTACAGACTGTAAAAATATCAGCAGTTAAACTTAATTAGATTCAGCACAGCTCCAGTGTAAGACAATATGGTAAACAATGCTAACAGGACTGGCTTGTGATTTGTGGAAGCAAGTTAAAGCTTCATTTTCAATTGTTTAAAGTGTTCAGTGAAATTGAATCTTAAAACAAGGAAAATATAAAGACTTATATGGATTTGTATGGATATTTAAAAAGCTATAAACAATGGAGATCGTGATAAGCTACATTCCTGATTACCAAATACCTGATAATTGTTGTGTTTAAAGGAAAAGAAAATAATAACAAAGGAGACATTGAGAACTTCCTCTGCTGCACGAATGATATAGAATCATTTTAACTTCATGAAATAAAACTCAGTATCTTGACATGGATATATATAGAGCAGAGCTCTATCTGCTGGATGAATGTTGAAAGGGTTTTTTTTAATTTGGTGGAATAAAGCTTTAAGAATAAGTGATTTAATTTAGATTTGAATATTGATTTGTGGGTCTTATATTGTTGATGCCATGAAGACAATCACAATGAAAAACTCACTCTGTCTGGACACGTGAAATAAGAAGACCAGCAGATCTGGTCCATTAACCAGAGCTACTAGATTAACATGTACAGAGAGTGAAGAAAAATGGGAGGTAACCTCAGGAGCTATGGCTAAAGACAAGTCCTTGAAAGGAGTTAAGAAGATTCTGACTCAAATATGAGAGTGTCAGTGTCTGGGGTGTGGGAGGCTGGCTAGCAGACAGGAGCATCAGGACCCAGGCAACTGGGATGGGGCACAAGGGTCAATCCAGAAGCATAATCAAACAATCCAAAGGTCAGGGCCAAGAGTTGAAGTCCAAGGCTGAGTGTGATCAAGAGGCAAATGTGGTCAGACCAACTGGGAGTCAGGAAACCAAGAAGACAAGCTGAGGGAAACAGGGACCTTGAGGGCTGGGGCAGGGCTGGATCATGGGCACAGGAGCAAAGTCCAAGAGTCCACAAACCAGGAGCACTTCAGGAACTCAGAAAACCTTTGTTGCCAAGGGAGCTTCTGAGGGGAAGAGCCAGTTCATATATAGCTCTTCCCCCAGGACTCCCAGGTGGGGTTCATGAGAGCCCGGTCAGCTGCGGTAGGGTGGAGTAGTGAACCTACAACTACCAGGGCTGCTGTGCTGGACCTTGACCAGCAGAGGGAGCCTTGAAGCTGCCTCAGGTCTTGACAGAGAGAATGGAAAGCTCAGGAATTGACACAGATGAGAGAGCAGTTGAACGAGAATATTAATGAACAAACAAAGGCCATTATTCAGATAAAAATTAAAAATAAGAATGCTTTTAGAAAACTGATGAATCAAATGAAGATGTTGAAGAAATGTGAAGAAACAGAGGTGTTGGCTAAAGTTAATGTATTGGATATAATACTGGAGGAAAAAGTGATTGATTTGGAGGACAGAGATTGTAGAAGGAACATATGACTGAGAAATATACTGGAAGAATTGTCAATGGAAGAAGAAAAGCAACTCAGGAGTACTGTATTTGCATGGTTTAAAGAATTGACACCAGATGAAAAATTGGAAGAAAATGATAAAGAGAGAATACATCATACTGGCCTCCAACACCAGGCTAGACTAACTCCAAGAGATGTACTGATAAGATTTTCTAACTTTTATAAGAAAGACGGAAATGTGGGTCACTAAATTTTAAGGAGACACCCATTCAAGGTTTACTAAATAAGATTTATAGTAAGGTTTACTACATAAGATTAAAAGCTAAGTATTAGTCTATAAGTAAGAAGAATTTATAAATAGGGTAGAGTACTAATTTTGAATAAGCTAAATATGATATTATATTAATTTTCAATATGCAATGTATAAATGGAAAAGACACTATTGAGAATTCAGAGAGTTAAATAATTGAAAATATTTAAAATCATGGGTTAAGATAATAGGGGTATAGAGGTAATGGGAAGTAGATATTCGGAGTTGGGAGACCTGTGATTTCTCCCTGCCACCCTTATCTGCAAAGGTGGAGATACAGCCCAGAATGATGGTATTCTGGGGGGAAGGGAGGGAGGTAGTTTTTTCTGTAAGGGTGGGTTTCTGGGTGTGGGGTTAAGGTAAATCTCTCTCTCTCTCTCTCTCTAGTTTTTTGTTTAAGTATATTTGTGGGTGTGCACAAAGGATCAACAAGGATATGTGGTTTAAATTTGAAATGGTTAAAATTGTAAGAGTATCACCTTTGAATGTTAAAGGCATGAGGAATGGAATTAAAAGAAAAAAATGAAGCTATAAGAAATAAAGCAAATATTGTATTTTTGCAAGAGAAATGTCAAAGAAAAGAGAGGATTAATGAGTTAAATGGTCAAATATTTATGAGAAACTATATGGGAGTTCTAAGTCAAGGCTATTGTTTTATCTAAAAAACCTGAATTTTCAATCAAATTAAAAAGATGAAAAAGGTAGATTTTTGATAATACAGAGAGAGTTGTGAGGAGAGAACTATAAATAATGTTTATTCATTAAATGAAAATGAGATGGCTTTCCTCAAAAAGTGTTTAAAGAGTTAAATTTAATTAGATGAATAATGAATACATTTGTTGGAGATGCAACTGAAAAGTGGGTGCATATTTCCATATGTGGTGGAAGTGTAATTATATTTAAGAGTTTTGGGAAATGGTTTTCAAAAAACTTAGTAAAATATTGAATTTAAACATTGAAGCTGACCCTGGACTAGCATTACTGTGATTATTTAGAGAACAGATGGGACAAAATACTAAAGAATTTATGATAAATTTATTAACAGCATTAATAATAGCAAATAATTGGAAAATAAAGGTAGAATATCAAATAGTTGACTGGTATAAAAAGTCTGGAATATAGCTATTAATGATGAGTTAACTTGTGATAGTAAATTGAAAAAAGGTTTGAGAAGCAAAAATAATTTTGAAATTATTTGGCTACTGTTTATAGAATATGTTTTAATAAAAGGAAATTGGTGGGAACCACCACAAGCATCAATGCAGTCCTGAAAGGAAAGTGGGACAACCTGAATGAATAAATGATCTTACATTAAGCAATTTGATTTGTTGGTCCTGGTGGAGGTAGCACTGGTATTGTTGTATTGTTTAATTATGTTTATTAGTAATGTTTAATCATGTTTATTGTTATATTATATTGTTTTAGTTAGTTTAATAAAATATTTTTTAAAAAAAGAATCGGGCTCAGTGAGTGCTTCACAATGGCACCTTCTCAGACTGGAGAGAGGTAATGAGTGGGGTAGCTCAGGGCTCAGTCCTGCATGCAGTACTCTTCAACATTAATGACTTGGATGAAGAAGTGCACAGAATGCTGATCACATTTGTAGATGATAGAAAAGTGGGTGGGTTAGCTAATACCCTGGAAGATAGCAACAAAATTCAAAGTAATCTTGATAGTCTGAAAGCAACGGAATGAAATACAATTGGGACAAATGTCAAGTTCTACACCTAGGAAATACAGAAGTCACACTGTTGCAAGATGGGAGAAATTTGGCTCAACAATACTATAAATGAGAAATAACTTGGAATTGTCATATATCGCAGGTTGAATGTGCATCAACAATGTGATGTAGCTGCAAAAAAAAAAAAAGTGCTAATGTGATATTGAGATGCATTAACAGAAATATAGTTTCCAAATCACATGAGGTACTGGTTCCCCCTTATCCAGCACTGGTTATGTCCCATCTTGAGTAGTGTGTCGTGTTCTGGGCACCACACTTCAAGAAAGATGCATACAAACTGGAAATATTTCAGAGGTGGGCAACAAAGATGATCAGAGGACTGGAAACAAAGCCTTGTGAGGAGAGATGGAAAGATGATTGCAGGGAGATATGATAATACTTTTCAAAATTTGAAAGGTTGCCACACTGAGGAAGGCCAGAATTGCCTGTCAGGCATCCCAGGGTGCAGGAATAATGGGGTTAAATTACTGGAAGCCACTTTGTTGAAAGAAAACAAAAGCCAAAAATAGCATCGAAATTAGTCAGCTCAACTACATTCTCCAGCCACACTTAACTGGCTTTGGCACACTTTAAAGGCAATAGTCCTTATTCCAGAAGAAGGTCTTGAACAACAACTTCCAAGAGAGCCAAATCAGTCACTGAATTCCAGAGAAACCATGTTTTGGTACCTGTTCCAGGCATTCTGGAAAATGGCTCTAAATGCCATCTTCCAAGTGAGCCAAGTTACTAGAAATGAGTAAGTGGATGGGAGTGATGCAATAGGCCATATAAAAACTAGCAGTCATTATTAAAATTAGAAAGGCACCTTTAATGGCTATTGTAATAATATAATAGAGTCAAATCAGTCTCAAGATTACCAAAGTATGCCTCCAGGTAACATTGGATATCATCAAATTAATTCATTTATTGTTAAACCAGCCTGTTAAAGCCAATGATAAAAAATGCCAGTTTAAGACTCTCTCACATTGGCTCTATTTCCATAAAGCTAGGAAACTGGAAGCTTACATAATCAGCAATGATGTTGTACAATGTCCCAAATTGTGCTTGCATACAACTTACCATCCATTCACTCTCACTTTTTGGGGAGTCTTTCAGGTCCAAATCCAGGTGGGAGGGTGGTGTATCAGGTCAGCAAAGATGCCCCATGTTTTCCTGGTCCTATATTGTCTCAGGAAGCATTACTGTAGGGCTGACATAGTGCTCTTGTGACTCCAATGTGTTGCCTGTATCAGGAGTTGGCTTAAAAAGTGAGAGCCTGGATGTTTCATAAGGCAGAATAGGACCAGGACAATATGGGGCATCCTTGTTCATCAAAGTATGTGACCAAGGAAATGACAGGGAATCAAATGAATCTACATAAAACATGAATGTACCTTTTAATTATAATATGAGGATATAGAGTGATCTTTGCTAGTCAAGAAGGCAAGAGCATGGTTCAGGGACTTAGTATGGCACCATTTAGAAAGGTGGTGCAAGGCCCTGATCGTTTCATTCCATGAATCTGTGTAGTCTGTCCTCGACTTTCCCATATAATTCATAGGTCAGACTTCATGTTACTTTAAGACTTAACTACCACCCTCCTTTTTACTCAAAAGTAAGTGCCTGGAAGGTCATCTAGATCAGGAATTGAGGGGTGCAAAGCATGCTTTAAGACTTCTCCATAGCCCTGCAATTTACTTTGCCTTTTGGCAATGTAAATTGGAGGCATGGGTAGGTATGCATGCATTTTATTAATTCTGTTATCTGTATCTTGGAAATTGTTAGAATACTTTTGTTTCTCTGTTTGCTCATTGATCGATTGAGATTTTTGTATGAGACTTTTCACATGATTGCCGTTGCACAAGTGTGCTCTTGTGCTAATATATGCCAGCACAAATGTGTACACATCTAATTGGGCATTTATGCAAATTTCCCTACCTAAAGTCTGCAGTCTGATTATTGGAACATTGGTTTAGGGAAGTTTTGGGGCTCATTGCAGCATTCCTGTGCAGTCATAGGTGTCTGATAAATTTAGCTCACTTGGAAGCTGCTGTTCCAGGCAATTTTCCTTCTTCTCCGTATCAGTTTTCAGCAATATGGTGTTACTACTGAAGGATTTTAGAACAAACAGACTCTAAAGTGTCCGTACCGCCTGTCACTGTTTTTGGCATGGCCATTTCATCCTGTGGGTTCCATCCCAGCATTTACATTGCCCTCTTAAGAACTGTTCCGTATGCGAACTATGAAAGGAGGAACAAACACCATGAAATATTTCTCTTGAATTTTATATCTATGGTTGGGGTCAGACATAGACTTAGAAAAGAAGAATACGTCCTGTGTAGTTCTTATATTGTGTTGCACTTTTTATTTTGGCTGTTGGCACGTCAATTGGCCCGAGAGAGTGTGAGGGCCGACTTTCTCCCGCAACTCGGACATTAAAAGAAACGTTTTGGGGGGCGGCGCGGGATTTCTGCCTGAAGTATTTTAAAGCACGGTGTGAAACATAAAGGTTCCAACCATTTTTAAAAGAAGAATGGCAAGAGAACTTGGACCCGATTGAAACAGAGGAACTTGGAACGGGAGGAATTTATATTTTCAGAGTGGGCTGTTTTTTCTAATTACGATCGGCCCCAGTTGGGATAGTGCGAATGCCCCTTCAGAAACGCAAGAAGAGCCATGCGGTCAAAGAGTTCATCTAGTCCGGCGTTTTGTTCACAGGGTGGCCAACCAGCTGCCTGTAGAAAAGCTCTGAACAAGGACGGGAATGTGGCAGTTCCCTTGAGCCCATGTTCCGCAGCAGCTGGTATGCAGAAGCATACTGCTTTTGATACTGGAGTAGCATACATCCACCTAGCTAGTAGGCCTTGATAGCCTTTTCCTCCATGAAGATGCCTTGTCTATACTATTCAAATTGACGGGCACCGCTGCTTCCCGTGAGAGCAAATCCAAAGTTTAACTAAGGGGCCGCATGAAGAAGTACTTAATTTTGCCCGCCTTTAATCTCTCATTGCTTGGCTTCAAGAGATGAACACAGAGAAAGCGTCTCCCAATCTATTTTCTTCACGCCTTACAGCATTATACACCCCTGTCTTTCCTGCTCCCCACCCCTCCGGCTCCACATCGCAGACATTGCGATGTTCCTTGAGAGGAGAGTTGCTCCAACCATTTGGTCACTCTTCCACTCCTCTTGTGGGAAGGCTACGCAGGAAGGACAAACGTAGCTTTGAAAGGGAATAATTGATATGCTTTTTAACTCGGTAATGCAGCCAGCGCGCAGCCACCCACACTTTCTGCACTCTCTCTTTGAGATACTGGCTGCTTCTGGGCTACCATGAACTGTTCTCGTACGTTCTTTTTCTCCCACCTCTCATCCAGTAGTGTACACTGGATTACAGGGAAGTGTTGTTTTGCCCCATGCACTCAGCCACAGCTTTTCCTCCTTGTCACTTTCCAGTCTGCAACATGGAGACAATACCAATGGATAATACCAAAGTTTAAACGGGTAGAATCGTATTTTTCATGTGAAAAAGAGGGATGTTAGAAACTATAAATTACTAGCTTTACTGTTTTTGTAGGGTTGCTCATACTGTTACATTATAAATCTAGTTTTCTCGAGTGTTTCCTATTGAGTCACTCACTTCCGACGAAGTGGAATTGTGCGAAGGGAAGCCAGGAAATGCCCTCCTGCAATGTCGCTCGTGCTACTGACAGAAGTATCTCTATGGATCAAGTTACCGCTCGTGACGTCACAGGTGGGTTCTTATACGCATGTGCAGACGAGAAAAAAAAGCGAGTGAGCAGTGAATGGCGGACCGGCAGTGCCTCGGAGGGGTAGTTGGGAAGAGTGGCTGCTCATGGCTTCAGGAGCTTTAGCTGGTTGGTAGTACCAGTTTTGGAGCTCTCGCCCCCATGATTACACTTGTGTCGTTTTTGCCCTTCGGTGGTAAAGTACATGTTCTAAGTCAGTGTGGAAAATGCTGGGCAATCTGTACAATGAAGGCATAACCCCTTAGACAATATGTATTTGTCAGAGTATATTTGGAATTTGATTCACGACTTAAACATCAGTGTATCAATTTATGATAATTCAGCAGAAGGACAGTTTGCACGATATGACTGCTTGAGTGTCAATTATTTGAGAAGTAATACTCTCCCCAAAATGGCTAGTCACCATATATAGAAGAAATCTTCCTTGCTTTTTCCAGACTTGTAACAGATACTGTTCACATTAGGATGTATTCTTGCTAATTTGTTTCATGTCATATATCAACGGTATTTTTACAGTTATCTTCTTTCATTTTATCAACTGTATGTGCCCTTACTTTTAAAATAAATCAGCACAGCTACTCAGCAGAACATTAACCGTAAATCAGCTTAATTGTTTTTGCTTGGCAGGCCCTTTCATTAGGTTGTCTGCATTCAATCTATGTTCCATGTAACCTATGGTATTCTCTAATTTGGGGTGAGGGGTTAGGGATGGGGATAAAGTAATGGACATTTTTTCCCTGAAAATAATCACATCTTATGTTTTGCTCCATTAACCACAAGCTCTCTCAGGTACACATTTCTGTATTGAAAAGGGAAATTTAATAATATCAGTGAAGCACATTACATTTTTATAACTCAAATGAAGATGTGTCAGGGAATGATGGTGTATCTTCAGTCTCTTTCCTAGGATGAGTCATTGCTTGTATATTGGCCCAGAGAACAGCAGTCAATGCTATGTGGACCACCCTGCTTCAAGGGGCACATAGAATGACAGTTCGCGGTAATAATGACTTAATTTTACAGCCTCTTTGCTAGCATACTCTTGTGCTCTATTTTAACAGTTTGTCAATGCAAGAGTTGAAATGGTCTGTAAAGCTATTCCAGAATCACTTTTTTTTTTAAGTGTCCTTTATATCTAGCCCTTCTAGAGAAAACTTTAGAATCTGAGGATCATAGAATAATAGAGTCCAAAGAGGCCAGTGCAGGACTCCAAGTTGAAGCTTCCCCAAAGGCTGTATCTTGAATGTTTCCAGGAATGTGGAGGACCCAGGACCTCCCTAGGTAATTGGTTCCATTGTCAAATTGCTTTAACAATCAGGATTTTTTTCCTGATGTTCAGCTGCAACCGGAGCTAATTATTCCATGTCCTGCACTCTGTGATCCTGCTCCTCTTCTGTGTAAGAACCTTTCAAGTACAGTGGCACCTTGACTTATGAATGCCTCAGTTCACGAACAAATTGGGCCGTGAACAAAAATTCCATAAAAATTTTGACTCGGGTCGTGAATTCTGCATTGGGTGGCAACCGTGATTGCGGCCATCTCCCCTGCCCTCCCTGAGTGGGGAGATGGCCATGATTGCAGTCAC
Organism: Varanus salvator macromaculatus; assembly: GCA_023646645.1. Classification (NCBI taxonomy): domain Eukaryota; kingdom Metazoa; phylum Chordata; class Lepidosauria; order Squamata; family Varanidae; genus Varanus; species Varanus salvator. The sequence goes on along the minus strand of JAIXND010000798.1, from coordinate 17,875,152 downwards.
GCTCATGCAGGGAAGACAGGCGCAATCACAGTTGTGTTCGGGGTGGGGGGGGGGGCAGAGATGGCTGAGATTGCACCATCTTTCCTGCAAGAGTGCAACCGTGATCTTGGCCATCTCTCTCCACCAGCACGATCACACCTGTCTCTCCCCCCCAGTGCGCCTATGAGCGCGCCTGTCTCTTCTCCCCCAGCATGCCCATGCTCACACCCATCTCCCAGCACGGGCGTGCTGGGGTGGGGTGGGGTGGGGGGGAGATGGCCGTGCTTGGGGTGGGGGAGGAGATGGCCATGATCTTTGTTGTTCTTTGTCACTTTGTTTCAAGTGTTTGTGATTAAAACAAAATAGTTACAGAATGGATTAACCTTATTTACATTGAACCTTATAGGGAAATTTGACTTGGCACATGACCAATTTGGGTCACAACCAGACTCCTGGTACGGGTTAAGTTTGTGAGCCAAGGTACCACTGTACTTGTAGAGTGCTATCATATCTTTCCACAATCTTCTCTTCTCAGGGCATAACATGTCCACTGCTTTCAGTGTCTTTTCACAGGGCTTAGTTTCCAGTCCCTGATCTTTGTTACCTTCTCTGAACCTTTCTTAAAATGTGGCGCCCAGCATTAGGCACAGTACTCAGGATGAGGCCTATCCAATATTGATTAGAAGGGAAGTAGTATGTTGCATGAATCAGTGATCAGTGCAGCACAAGATATCACTTGCCTTTTTTAAAGCAACAGCGTACTGTTGACTCATATTCAGCTTGAGATCTCACTTCAAGATCCTTCTTATTTGTAGTATTGTTGGACCAAGTATCTTCCATTTTGTAATGGTACATTTGATTCCTGTTTCTTCAGTGCAGTTCTTTGAATTTGTTTCTGTCAAATTTCATTCTCCTGTTTTAGCCAAGTACTCCAACCTATCAAAATCATGTTGAATGTTGTTTCTGTCTTCCAGAGCATTAACCATCTCACTCAATTTTGTGTAATCAACTCTGATAAACATTCCTTACACCTCTACATCCCAACCATTTATTAAAAATGTTGAAGAGTTTAAGGTCTTGTACTGAACCCTGTGGTACCTCATTTATTACCTCTCCCAAGTCTGTAAGGTGCCATTAATGAGCAATTTTTGCATCTGATTCTGTAATTATGGATCCAACTGATAAGTTTGATCTAGCCTACTTTTAACTAGTTTGTTAATCAGGATATCATGAGCCACTTTTTCAAAAGCTTTGCTGAAGTCAAGATATATTATGTTCGCAGCATTCCCATAGTCCATTGGGGAGGTTACCCAATCAGACAATGAAATCAGATTAATCTGGCAGGATTTGTTCTTGAAAAATCCATGTTGGCTTCTTGTAGTCACTGCATTCTTTGTAAGGTGCTTGCAGATTGCTTGCTTTTGCAGGTGGATAAAAATGAATGGTTTTTTTTAAAGTACATCAGATTTTTAAAATTTAAATTGGATGCTTTTAAATAAAATGCTTTTTGAGGAGAAATCTATCTAAAGATAGTTTTCTGTTTAAAATACATTGTAGTCAAAAGGTTATTCATCATGAAATAAGGATTAGTTTTTAATTTTGCATCATGGGACTGTATGCTCATGCAATGTTTAAACTTTTTGGTAAATTAATTTCATTAATTATTTTATAATGTCATACTTTTCCAGAGGTTTCTGTAAGATTATTGGGCAGTTTTTCTACCTAGAAAATATTACTACAGATGCTTGATTTTAGAGTTCTCAAACTGTTGAATGTGTGTCTACAGCGATCACATGACTCTTCTACACAGCAAAAATCTTATGAAATAAACAGAGTTTCAAAAAAGACCTTAGACCCATTGTTCCTTTGTAAATCCATGTACACGGAATCAATCCCTTTCCTCTGAAGTGCTAAGATTGAAAAAATCAGTGAATAGAAGAAGATTCTTAAGAATGGAATAGATCTGCACAAGTAGCTAGTAAGTGTGAGGAAGGAGGATCAGGCAGTAAAAATGAAAGTGAAACCTTGTGAGCAGAATACTCTACAAGTTTTTGAATCTTTGGCATTTAGAATGGCATTTGGAAGAAGGGCCTTCTCGGTGGTTGCTCCAAATCTTTGGAATGGGCTTCCTGGAGAGGTCTGCCTGGTGCCATCTTTACTTTCATTTTAGTGCCTAGTGCCAAGCAAAAATCATTCTTTTTTGCAGATTTTACAAAACCTTAATTTAAAACCTGATTATAAAGTTTTAAAAACCTGCTCACTCTCCAACAGATTTCCTCCCCTCTTCCCCCTGTTACTTGTAATATTTTGTTGTATATTGTTAGCTGCTTAGATAGTTCTGTCGAGCTATTGAGTGGCATATATGTTTGGAAATAAAATAAATAAAATATTTTAATCAAGTTCCTCTACCCATTGGTATGGCAGACAGGTATGCAAGTTTTACTGATTAATGGTTTAAATTGTGAGTTAAATTGATTTGTCTGATGACAGCCTCTTCATGCATTACTCATGTGCTCTGAAGAAGCAGCAGGGGCTGAGCTCCTGCTTCCATCACAAAGCTTCCCTGACTTGTGCCTTGACTTTGAGTTTGTATTTACATATTTCCCATTCATGGAGGAATGGTGTTTGATAGTACTTTGAGACTTACTGTTTAGAAGTTTTTTATTTTATTTTATTTTATTTTTTACAAAATGATAGATGTTGTTGTAGGCAACAGTCTACTTGATCAGATGCTGTATTAGAATATTGATGCATTGTTTGAAAAATAGGGAAACAGTTACGTAGAGCACTCTGAGAACCACTGGAAATTCACATTACTGCGCTGTAACTTGTATTGTGTATTTTATTTTTACTGTATTCATAGGTGCCTGTGTAGCCCTGCATACAGTTAATATAAATACCTACATAAATGAGCTGGGCAGGGAGAACCTGTGGCAAATTATTATTTTTTCCTAAGTACAAAGATTGTAAATGATAACTTTTTTTCCCAGTTGATGCAAAAATGTTCTGGAGGCAGTTAGAAGGCAGCAAAGTAGACTTAATATTCGAGCAGATACAGAAAGTACTTCTGTCTTTGAAAAAGAAGATCAAGGATGGAACTGCAACAAATGAAGGTTTGGAAAACTTTATAACCTGAATAAAAGTTACTGTGTATAGATCCTAATGTATATACAGAAATTATGAAACAAACCCCTGAAGTCCAAGGTTTCATGTAAAATAAATAACAAAAGCTATAATGTATTATGCTTGTGTGTAAAACTTTCAATATTTATTCTGTGTGTGATAATTGGAAAAGAACTGGTTGCAAATATGTAGAGAATGTGGCTGGAAATGCACAATTAGTTCTGTCAGCTAGCAGAATATATTAGCAGAATGCTTTTTTCCTTTCATGGAAATTTGACTTCCCTCAAATGAAAAAGAAGGGCTTACATAGGTATACACTTTTTTTTTTCCAACTGAGGGCTGCATTCCTTCTGGGGTAATTTGCATGTTGGCATTGGGTGGAATCCTAGCTAATAGTGGGTGGGATGAACAAGTGAGCAGGAACACCCCTTCCCAAAGTTGTAGGGCACAAGTTGCCCAGTTCTACTTTATAGGTTAAAGCAAGCACTGTGACTTGCACTTGAAAATGTCTAGAATGCAAGCAAGCAGAGTTGGTGTAATTTGCTAGACTTTTTGGTCCTTATTTTGCACAAACTGTGGTTTCTAAAAATTAAAAATTAAAAAATTAAAAAAATTAAAAAGTAAAAATTATACTCTGGTGAGTTCTTTTAAGAGCAGGAAATCTTAACTAGAGACAGTGCTTTTTTATGTATAACTTTACACTTTTCTGCCATAAGTGCCCTTTCTGAGTTCTAACCTCCACCACCCATTCCTCAATATTATGAACTCTGGATGCATACCAATATTACAATTAGACAAATTAAGTACTTTTTAAAGCAATTTAATTGTAAATTAAATTTCATTAATTAAATAAGGAACTACCCTCCCAGTTCTGCTTGAGAGGCTAAATGGCTGAGCAAGAAAAAAATAGCAGTGGAACACATTGCCCACTATTAATGCTTATACTGAAGAGAACCAGTAATCTATTCAGTCCTTGGTAGATTGATACTTCCTACCTTGCTTAGTCATGTCCAGAAAATGAACCCTCTGGTGAAGAAGATTACTGAATTCTAGAACTAGTCCTTTCCTTAAGAAAAGGCTACTTTACACTTGGGAGATGAAATACTGTGTGAACATTAATGGTTTTATGTTGGCTTTCTGGAAAACATAGAACTGAAAAATTCCTTTAAAAATTCCAGTGATCTAAAATGCATACAGCTGGATGTCTAATCATAGATCATATTTCAGTTTTTTACTTTGTAAAAGTTTCAGCTATAGCTTAGAAAAGCTAAGAAATGCCACCATTGTGGGGAGCTAGTGCTCTGTTTATTAATATATTTAATATTTAAATACTTCATTTTAAATTCAACTTCTAAGGTTTTTGTTTCTGTCATTTTAAACAGAATACTGCCAAGCTTTGGCACTTGTGGATCAGGTGGATATGACTGACTTCTTACCTCTGAAAAATGGTATGAAAGAGTTTCTATGCTCCTTATTGTGTGTTAGCTTCTTGCTCACCTAGATAAAAACATGGTATATTTGGTAGTATTACTTTTCTTCACAGATGGGTGCTTCCCTGACTTTTCTGAAGGAAGGACTACTATAGAGTCTGATTAAGACACAGCTTGTACATTCTGGGAATGCACTTTATATTCATCCCATCCTTTGGTCTCTGTGTTGAACTTCCCATCTGAAAGCAGGCCTGGTTTATACAGTTGTTACTTTTTATTTTAAAGAATATCAGGCTTGCACATGCTGAGTTCTAAAATCATAATCCCATATTCATAGACACATATTTGGTAATATATCCACAGAATCATATAATAATGTCTGAACTTAGGGAAGTCAAATGGGTACATGTGTTGCTGATCTAGCATCAACACAGCCTCAGCACAATTGTAGCTGTATTTTACTTGTTCTAGAACAGGGTTTGGGAGCTGCTGGCTTGCATATTACATGCACCTCGAGCTGCAGCCCTCAGCATCCAGAGTTGTCATTGCTGCCAATGGTGGAAGAAAGAACCTGCATGTTCACTTTAAAAGAAGGTGTGCTCTCCATGTCTTGTTTGAAAATAAAAAGAGGCTACTTCCAAATTGCCATGGAATTCAGCAGCAGCAATTTCAGTAGAGGGAGGTGGTCTGCTTGTAACTTCTGGTGTTGCAGATTGGCTTCCAGACTCTCTGAGGTTTCCCACCGTGGTCTATAATGTAAGCCTGACATGACAACCATCTGCATTCCTTACCTTCTCACCAGAAAGTATGGCTCTTTTCTAATGAAATAAAATTACTCTTTATTAAAAAAAAAGTTTTTTTATTATTATTTTCTACAAACTAAAAAAACTTAAAAACATCAATCATTAAAGACATCAGACATACTGGGTCAGCCCCCCATTTATTTTTTTTATATCAAACCATAGCCATATTCAAATCTAGGCATGTTCCCGTTTCTCTAGCCAATAGTAAAAAGAGTTCCAAGTTTGATAGAAATATGTATCCTCTTTCTCCTTCAGAGACAAAGTCAGCTTGTCCATTTCAGTGCAATCCAAGATCTTTTTTAAAATCAGTTCATCAGTAGGTGGTTCTTCACTCCTCCAGTGTTGGGCAAATACAATCCTTGCCACAGTAATTATGTGTAGAATCAAATACATTGCTTGTTTGTTGACATCATCAGACACAATGCCTAATAAAAAAACTTCAGATTTAAATATTAAATATTTTTGTAACATTTCCTCAATCCATTTATCTATTTGGCTCGATATTTTTTTGCCTTATCACAAGTCTACCACATATGATAAAAAGTCAGGTTTATGTTTACATTTCCAACATCCATTTGACATATTTGGAAACATTTTTGCTAATCTATTTGGCGATAAATACCATCTATAAAACATTTTATAAAGGTTTTCTTTATATGAGGTTGCTAAAGTTACCTTAATATTTCTTTCCCACAACTTTTGCCATTTCTGTAACTCAATATTATAGCCAAAATGTTGTGCCCATGTTATCATAGTTTCCTTAACTTGTTCATCTTCCATTCTTGTATCCAAAAGAAAATTATAGCCTTTTAATCATTTTTTTATCTGATTTTAAAATCGTTTGATCAAATGTTGTTAATTCCTTATAAAAACCATACATTTTATAATCTTTAGCATATCTCGATTGTATTTGAACCTTATGCCACCAAGAAATATCAATACCCTGCTCTTGCAATTCTTGATTCGGTTTCAATTTTCCATCATTATCCAAAATATCATCATATCTCACAATCATATCAACATTCACCCTATATACACTCATTAAACTAGTTGTTAAAATCTAGCCTTATTCAGTTGTTCTTGTCATGTCACTTCTATTAACAAGGAGCTGGGAAGGGGAATGAGCTGGCTAGTTCCTCTCACCCACCCATCTCTTGCTATTTGTTTGCCTAGCTTCCTCTGTACATTAAGGCTGCCTCCATGATTTTAGAATTCAAGACAGTCGCTTTCCACATGTCAAGGCTACAAGAACAGGGAGGAATTGGGATGGCAGACCTCACACACACATTCCCAGTCATTCTTAACGCTTTTAGTTCTCATATACACTGGTACCTTGGCTCACAAATGCCTGAGTTCACAACCAAATTGGGTTACAAACAAAAATGTCATAAACATTTTGACTTGGGTTGTGAACTCTGCATTGGGTGGCGACCACGATCACGACCATCTCCCCACTCTGCTGAGTGGGGAGATCGCTGCGATCGTGCTGGGGGTGGGTGGGTGGAGATGGCTGAGATCGCTCCCGTCTTTCCTGCACGAGTGCAACCGCAGTCTCGGCCATCTCTCCACCTCCAGCACAATCGCACCCATCTCCCCTGCCCCTCCAGCGTGCCAGGATGACGGGCGCATGCAGGGATGACAGGCGCGATCACGGTCATTCTGGGGCGTGGGGAGATGGCTGCACTCATGCTTGGGGTGTGTGGGGGAGATGGCCACGATCTTTGTTGTTCTTTGTCACTTTGCTTCACATTTTTCTGATTAAAAAATAGTCACAGAACAGATTAAGTTTATTTACATTGAACCTTATGGGGAAATTTAATTTGGCTCACGACCAATTTGAGTCATGCCCAGAGTCCTGGAACGGATTAAGTTTGTGAGCCAAGGTACCACTATACACGGAGAACAAATGAGTAAGTCCAAGTTCTCACAGCAGTTTGAATGAGCATGTATAGAATGTGTTCAGAGTATGGTGCTAATATCCCTATTGTGAGTTCCGAAGGCTGCATGTTCTTTATAGGTTAGGGGGCATGCAGAGGATGGCGGCATGTTCAAACACCATAATAATTTATCTTCAGACTTTTCTTGTCAACCTGGAGCAGTCTGGAATGCAGGGTGCAGAATCCGCATGCATATCCCTTCTTCCCTCTCCAGGCTTAATTTTTTTAAATGCCTGAGAGCTGTTGTTTATGTACATTCATACCCGATTAGCATCCTTCTTAATCCAGGGTACAAGTTATGCATACAACTGAACCTGGGTGGAATGAATGCCCATTAACTTATATGTATTCATCACAAAGAAGGCTTCTGAAGACTATATTAAAAGGTAGCTCTGTTGATTGTGACTTTTAGTTCTTCTTTGTGGACTATGTGCATCTTACATATGGGCTGCAGAGCTTCATTTCGTAAACTTCCATAGCTGAAGAGTTTTGATGTGAACCATCCCTCATGGCACAAGTGCCCATGGCTGTAGGGGTTCCCACCTTTTCATTCACTTCTTTGACCAAATTTATGGCTGCCTTAGGGAAGCTTCAGGTTTTAGTCATCTTTGGTATTTTCTTTTTCCTTTGTTTTGCAATTGCTGGCACTGACAACTGCAGGTTTCTGCAAGTTGTATGGTCTTGAAAGTGCCTTTTGCAAATGTGAATGTTGTGAAAGTAAGTGCCATCCAGCTAATGACCACTTCCTGTGTAATCTGTCAGGGACCATCTGGTTGGAGGAAGAAACAAAAGAGAGGATACATGTAAGATGTCAAATCTTTCTTCTTTGCAACTGGCTTATAAATCCTCCAGTGTCATACGTACCTCCCTTTGCCCATTGCCGCACAGAGTTTTGTGGCTCTCATTCAGGAATGTTGATATTTCTGCAGTTGAACATGCATTTTGCTTT
>JAIXND010000798.1:17667187-17866921 GCA_023646645.1 Varanus salvator macromaculatus | reverse complement strand
GTGCCTAGGACCACTAAAGATGCCCCATATCATTCTGGTTTTTATTGCCCTATGAAGCATCTGAGCCTCACTGAGCTAGAGGAACCCTCCTGAGAATTAACCATGCCAGTTTGTTGTCTACATCAGTAGTAGGCAGGATGATTTAAATTGTTTTGGGGTGGGTTTCTCCTCAGATTTAATAGTGTGAATGGTACTTCTGCTATTGTCTTGAGATATAAGGAAGAACCCTTTCTAACACTGTACATCATCATTACTGATTATGAGACACATCAGTCAGAGAAGTTGTCTGACCTTTTAATTTTCTGGAGTTCAAGCCAACTTAAAACAGCTTTTACTCTGGTCTTAAACTGGCAGATGCTTGATAGTTGAATCTATTGTTCATTTACACAGGGCAAAGTTCACACTTACTAGTATATCTGATATAAAAGGAATATTTTGACATTAACCTTGAACTGTAAAGTACTAAAAGAAATCAAACAAAATTGTGACTGACAACATTTGCCTTCTAAATGGATAAAGCCACTCCTTCATTCTTTGCAAATTGTCTGCATTTGTGGGGAGGGGCACTAAGGTTGGGTTCATAAGCCATGTGCTCTTACTGACTTCCACAGTTATTCTTCTTAGAACCACTAGGTTTCTTTATATTGATCAGCCCTCTGTCACCAGTGGAAGTGGTTCTATATTTTACCTATGGAATGGGACAAAAAAACCTTCTCATATGTCCTAAAGTCCCCTAAGTTTCATGGCTTGGAACATGGGGATGGCTCTTGCACTGTTACATTGTAAAATTCATGCTGTTAATGAGTTATTGAATATGAACAATTCTTAATGAGGAGGTAGTGGGTAGAGCAAATGCAATATTAAAGTGGTGCACCTGAAATAGTCTTTGCCTGATTTAAGAACTTAATTTATATGTGTGTTTAAAACTGATTTTAATAGTGTTATTAAATCATTAATGTGCCTAAATGTGATCAAATGTACATCACTAAAGACTGAATTTTACTTTTCAAAGTAAATGTTGCTAAGGAAAATATACAGAAATGCAAACCTGGTTTCCATCCTTTGGCCTCAAGTGAAATTAAAGAAAATCCTGGAGATGATTTTTCTTTGTGAGTAAAAACTATATAATTATTTAAACAATTTTGTTGCCTTTATTTCTCTGGAGGTTGAATGGTTAATATATAAATTCAGAATAAAAAAGCAAGCTAGAGCTCTGGAGTAAGAGAATAGATGGTTCTTTGGGCTCTGGATATGGACCTACCTCAGCAATGGCTGCATACCTCTCTGCTTTGCCCAATCACTCCCAGTTTGTCTTCTCCTCTCAGATTCCTTCATCTAGTTTCCTTTGGTTCTTCTGGACCAAACTCAGGTGCACCTCTGCTTTTTTTAACCACTCCTACATGTCTTATTTTCTGACCTTTTCTGCTTGCTTTGCTTCTCTAGCAGTTCTTTAAATGGCACCTGGATCTGTGTGTACTTGCCTGCCTCCCCTGCTATCAAGGCTTACCAAATCACAGCCAGAGGATTCACCATCCTTACTGGATGGAGATATTAGAATTTGTAGTCCCCTTTAACAAACAAGCTCATTTTACATGACCAAAACATGTTTTAACTGTTACTCTGCAGTTCGATCCATCTTATATATAGATTGGCACAGTATATTCAGTATGCAAATATTCTTGTAGGATTTAAAAAATACCATTAGCTTATTCTATTAGAGATTTTCCAGATTGCATTCATTCATTCATTCATTCATTCATTCATTTCTAACCCACTCCATTAGCCACATGGCTCGCTAGGTCGGTTGCAACAATAAACCTATATAAAACAGTATAAAAACACAAGTCAAATAACAATAAAAACACAATAAAAACACACCCACTCCAACTTAATAGAACTAATGATTACATAAAGGGCATACCACGTTCTGTTAAAATACCATTAAAAACAGATTAACAAAATCTGTTAATTTTTTGTTAATTAAATACTGGAGAAATAAACCAGTCTTCATCTGGCATCAAAAAGAGTATAAAAGAGAGTGCCAGGTGAATCTATCTGGGAGGCTCATTCCTGAGCCGGGGCACCACTCCCAAAAAGGCCTTGCCACCCACCTTATTTCCTGAAGAGGGGGCTCCCTCAGAAGGGCCTCAAATGCAGATCTAAAGTGCCAGGTAGGTTCATACGGGAAGTGATGCTCCTTTAGATATCCTGGCACCAAGCAGTTTTGGGCTTTAAACACTTAGTACCTTGAATTGGGCCTGGACCTCAATTGGTGGCCAGTAAAGATGGTAGAGGACTGGCTTTATATGATCATATGTTCCAGTGCTTGTTAGAAGTCCAGCTGCCCGATCTTGGACAAACTGAAGTTTCTGGACCCTCTTCAAGGAAAGCCCCACATAAAGCACATTGGAATAGTTGAGGTGAAAGACTCCCAGTGCATGGATAACTGTCACCAGGTCTGTCTGTCCAGATATGGCAGCAGCTGATATATCCATTTTAGCTGATAGAAAGTGCTCCTGGCCACCAAATCCATCTGGAATTCCAGGGATAATTCAGGGTCCAGCTGCAGTCCCTGCCCTTTAGTGGGAGTGGGACCCCATCTAGGACAGGGAAGATGTCACCAATTTGAATCAACGAACCCTCCCCCCCACACACACACCCCACCAGTATCTTATCTGTATTAAGTTTCAATTTATTAACCCTCATCCAATCCATTATTGAGGCCAGATCCTGATTCAGAACATTCACTGCCACACTTGCATCAGATGAAAAGAAAGGTAGAACCGACTGTCATCAGCACACTGGTGACAGCTCAGTCCACACCTCCTGATGCCCTCACCCAACAGTTTCATGTAGATGTTAAAGAGCATGCAGGATAAAATAGAGCCCAGCAGAACTCCATGGCATAAATGCCATGGCACAGAGCTATAATCACAATGCACCACCTTCTAGACATGACCAGTCAACTAGGAGTGAAACCACTACATATCAGTGCCCTCTACTTCCAACTTGACCAACCTGTCAAGAAGGATACCATGGTATTGATTTCTAGCCAGTTTATTTAAAATTTTTGTATTCTGCCCCATATAGTGTCTCAGGGCTGTAAACAGTTGTATTTTTAAAATGATTTGGATATTTTGCTCCACCAAGATCAAGGTTACAGTGCTGTCCCAGCACAGCCTACATGCCCCCAGGTATAAGCATTTGTTGTGTCGAGGTAAAATGCATCTTCCTTGATGTAGTGCAACTGATACTGAATTGCAAAAGCATTCGGGGCTTGCATGAACTACAGCCATTCATAAATCAGGTTGATTTTTGTCTTTACCTTATGTCTGTCAGAAGCCCCCTTCAGGAGCACTGGACTTGTTGTCCACAGCTTCCTTGGCTTGACATCCATGCACTGAGTATGGATGTCTAAGGAGGCAAAGCCAACAGGTTTAGATTTCTATGCACGCTAGAACCTAGTTGCACAGAGCCTGATTTGGAGAGACTTTACCATTGTGGGTCTTGTGTATGTCAGTGTAAAACAAAGGAAGCAAGCTGGCAAGCAGTCTCCTTTAATAGAGGTCCAACATTTTGCCAGTGGTAATCATGTTCCACAGTGGGAGGTGAGTGCTTCATGATGTGCCACTAGAAACTATCTCAAGAGAGCAGGGTCAAGTCAGAGGTGTTTCCTTCCACAAGCTGCATTGAATGTTCCAGTTCCAGAAGTACTAACTTAGGCCAATTTCTGGTTGCATTATCAGCCATTAGCTTCCCATTCCTATTAGTGGTTATTTCTGCTAATTCAAGGGCAGTGCTTGATACCATCCAAAGCTGTCTGGCTGTGCAGAAAAGATCATTGTTCTGGCATGCACCTCCTAATCCTAATGCAGCAAGATTGTTGTTTTCCTGCTGCTAACAGGAGTCCTCTATTAGATCTTAACAGGTATTTTGTGATACAAGGGGTTTTTTAATAAGCTGTGAACAAGTTGCATAAATCACAGTAGTGATAACTTCAATCTATGAGAGCAGCTTCTGCCCATGTGAAGAGTTGATTCCCCTTCTCCCTCCCTTTTCCTAGAGTCTTGACTACAGCCTCTGGGTGATTCATGCTGCTTGTGGACCATGCCTGATGTTATATAATTGGTCTGTTCATTTAGCCTGGCTAGGAATTCCTCCTCCTCCTCCACTTGTCCTACAGTGTTTCCTCACATGACCAAGATGAGTTGAATCTCAGTTTCTGCCTAACTAATCTTGCTGAGACCCATATAGGACCAAAAGTATGCACTAAAATATAGGTTAATGTACCTTTACTAGGTTCAGTGAAAAAGTGCATCTTTGAATAAATTCCAGTTAACTTACAGGTTGCCTGACACATTTCTCTTCAATTCTTGCATGTGTAATTGTAAACAGAAGAATGGAGATAAAGGAAGCGATGCATTCAAGGAGTAACAGAGAACCTACAGAAATATCTTCAACATTGCCCTCCCAGGATCATATATGCTCTAAAAAATGTCTTGTCAAAAGGCCATGGAATTCTTACAGGGGTGAAAACCCTCTTAATCTGCCAATACTATGTCACTTCCAGAGATGGAATGCAAAAAAAGACTCTGCATCAAAGTCATATGATGTGATGTACAGAGCTCCTTGTGGAAGGACTCTGAGAAATTTCCAAGAGGTTCAGAATTACTTATTTCAAACAGAATGCAACTTCTTATTTTTAGATCATTTTTCTTTCAATACCTATGTGCAGGTTTTTAGAAAGCGCCCAAGTCATCATGTGTTTGAATTTGATTTTGACATCAGCCAAGGGGCAGAGACTGTACCAGTTTCTTTCTGTAATGACATAGATAATGATCAGCTTCCTTACCTTAAATATCGGAAAGCCTCTTGGCCCCATGGATACCTCTTGAATAATTTTTCCAGCTCATTTCTTGATTCATGCAGCTGCACAGATGGCTGCATTGACAGGTAAGTATTTGCAACTTTTGAAATGCATTTCAAATACCCTAAAGGAGATATCCTAAGGCCCTCTAGACAATGTCTAGGGTGCAGTAGGTTGCTTTAGCTTCCTAGATCTGAGGTTGGAAACAGAGCTTTTACCTTGAAGCTGAGGAACCTCATTCTGCCTCCTTGCAGCTGGAGTGAAAGAAAACCTGCTGGCTGCTTTTCCAGGGTCGGAAATTTTATCTAGGGGAGGGTATAAAGGTGTGGGGGAGGGGACTGAAGCTGTCAGGAAATGGCTTCACCCTCCTGTTCTCCCCCTCTGAGCTGAATTGCAAAATAGGGAGGTGGAGTGTCCAGCTCCTCCTGCTCTTCACTGGAGGCATATAAGCTTCTGAGTACAGAAGCTTACCAGCCAGCTGAAACCTTCAGCATATAATCATTTGGTATTGCAGTTGTGCAGTATGAAACCTATTTGCAAAGAGTATGTAGTTTTCAGGGGCATGTTGGCAAAGGTGGAGAATGCACGTAATTTCTGCAAAGGATTATAGAGTTCAAGTATATTAACATTTTATACCTTGGGGCCTTTGAAAGGTCATAGACCAGTGCAAGACCTGTTCTGCATCTTAAAGGGAAAAAAAATAAATTTACTGAGAAAGCCTGAGACTGGAATAGGGCATTAGGAGACAGTTGGATGAGGAGGGAAATCAAGTTAATCACACCGGCTAAAATAGCTTTCTGGAGGAAATTGTAGGCTCTTGTGTTACTTGTCAACAAGAAAGGGGACTGACTCAAGTTACATGCATTTGAAAAATTGCTTACTAAAATGACAACTATATCCAATGTAACTGCAGCACACCACAATCCAAATGAATTGCCCAAGATTGTGATTAAATGATGTAATTGGTTCCCCTGAAAATTGTATAATCAAATCCATTTTCAGAAAGTAAATGGGCTGTGTTGCTTTATTTCATATCCTTATTTGCACTAGATCTACTGTATACTTTCTAGGACAAAATGTGCTTGCCTGATTCTCATGGAAAGAAGTTGCCGTGAAGCTTCCCTGCCCTCAGGAAAAAAAAAATGTAATGGCTACAGTTACAAAAGGCTGTGTGTGCCTCTTCCAAGTGGGTAAGGATAAGGGCGGCGAGGGAGGGGGATGGTGAGACAGCACGCGTCTGTACGGGGGGACAGTGGGCACGGCAGCAGCTTGGTTGCTCGCTTGGAGATGGGTAAGAAAAGTGGTGGACGTCCTATACATGGGGGCGTCTTATAGATGTAAAAATACGGTAATCTTGAGTGCCAGAGATCTAGTTTGTGAACATCAAGCATTTCTCACTTGATACAGGGCAATATTCTTTGTTGCAAAACCTTGAGCATCACTTGGCTTGTATGAGAAATTAGTGTGATGTTCTTATGGTTGCTGAACTTTTTTGCATCTCCTTTCTTGGTGATTGGAATGCATATTGAACACTTCCAGTCTGTGGAGCATTGTTTCATTTTCCATATTTGTTGGCATATACTTGTTAGGATTTGGACCAATTCAGTCTCTGCAGCTTGAAATAGTTCTATTAGTAGCCTGTCTGTTCTAGGTGCTTTATTTCTTCTAAGCGTTTTAGTGCAGTTTTCACTTCACTTTGTAATAATGGAGATTTTTCCTCATAGAAAATTATAGAGCCATTCCATTTCTCGTAATTTAATTATTATTTATTAAAAGCTTTTCTAACCCATCCACTAGAAGTGTCTTGGGACAGCTTACAAAAAATGAGTAGAATAAAACAAAAACCATAGCAAATTCTCTTGAATTTGTGATTGCTACACTTGGTATGTGTCTAGCAGAAAATGCCCCCCTTTGGTCTTCCCCAGTAGCTAGATGAGTGCCTTCTGACCTGAGAATCTCATCTTCTGGCACCATCTCTTGTTCCATTTTGCATTGTTTCACCATAGGGGTTTTCAAGATAGGATTCAGAAGTGGTTTACCATTGCCTTCTTTTGCACAGTAGTAACCAGGGTAAACTTTGAGTTACACTGCAGTTGTCTGTGAAAAGTCCTCCACCAGTTTCACCTTCAACTTGCTGCCCAGTAGCTGCCCTTCAGAAGTATCTCCACCCCCATTACTCTTAGAGAGATCCATTTTCTTCTGCTGATGTGATTGTTATTCCTTAAGTGGGTGGATGCTTCTTAATGGTCTCTGCTTTGACCATTCTGTCTTATGTGACTTTGCTAGGAGTTCAGCTGAGTGAGACAGATTGGCCTTCTGGCAGCATTGCTGTTGGCTTCTTTGACACATGTTAATGTGTGCATCCAAGAGGGGAACCAAAATATACAACTGGATTAATACTCTCTGGATAGATGTTGAGCATTATCTTCATAACTTAAAAGAAAGCTGACAGGAATGACCCGTAAAACTGCCTGCCACAATTAGATTTTAGATGTTCCTTCAAATATCTATGCACGGTATCTATTGAAAATCACTAGAATCACTTCATATTAATCAAATTGTACATTGAAGAGCAAGCTGATTTTGGAAGTGGTTACAGGACTATAATGTTTTATCCTAAATTGCTTAATAAGCAAATATACCAAGAATATTAAATACCCTTTTTGTAGCTTTTATTAATCTGTCTGCTGCTTTTGGTTTTCTTAACACAGATTGTGGAAAAAGTTGCAAAACTCTAAGACTGACTGTGGACACCAGATACTAATAAAAGAAGTATATATTAAAACAGAAATTTGGGTTGGGTTGGGTTCAGTAGCTTTTTAACTGAAGCTTCCAAAACAAACCAACAAGTAAAACAAAGATGCCTTTTGGCTTCCATGTTTTTCAATAGTTTGGTTAACAATTTGGTGCCACATTTAACAAAAGTAAATTCTCCTTCCTTGGTAAGCATAAATAGACCTGACTGAGCACAAGAGGAATTCCACAAATGCTAGAGAAATGAATTCCACTAGATTTCCACTAGATTTCACTTCATTGCACTGCTTCAATGAAGAGAGCTTTATTTTTGGTGATAAGATTTCATTCTCTTCCACCATATCTATAAAGTTTTCCCTCTGCAAGGTTGATAAATAATTATTTGGGGTTATTTTTTGTTTAGAACACATATTGACCCTATTGCCTCTTTAAAGATCTTGAATATATTTATAATTATCTTGTGAATGTTGATTAACATTACATGTGTAGAATTTGTTGTTGTTGTGTGCCTTCAGGTCAATTCTAAACTATGGCAATTCTAAACTATGGCAAGGACCCCGAGGGCGTGGAATGGGCTTCCACGGGAGGTCGTTGAGGCCCCATCGGTGAGGGTGTTCAAAGATAGGCTGGACATGCACATGGTGGGCATGTCATGAGCGGAGCCGGCTGGTGCCGGAGGTCAGACTAGATGGCCCAGGAGGCCCCTTCTGACTCGCTCTGTTTCTATGTTTCTATGTTTCTCTATGAAATATCCTTTAAAATGCCTTGTCCTTGGGCTTTGCTCAGCTCTTGTAAACTGAAGAGTGGCTTTCTGTTTATAGAATCAACCCATCTCATATTTTGTCTTCCTTACCTTCTGCTTTCATCTTTCCCTAGCATGTTTGTCTTTTTCCGTCAGTCTAGCCTTCTCATGTGCCCAAGTGCAACAGCTTCAGTTTCTTTATTTTTGTTTCCAAAAAGTGTGGAGTTAGATTTTAGAAACGACTTCATTCACAATATGCTGCATTATTTCATTCAGGATACTTTGTTATTTCCATGTACTAAATGAACTTGTACAATCTTTTGTTAAATGTGAATGTGTTGTTTTCTGTTAGTAATATGGCAGAAAGATTATTTGGTAGCAGTTCATTTGCCTGAGAGGTAAGTACATACTCTTTCTATTTTCTTTTTGTTTCAGAATTTACGAGTGCAGCTTGTTATGCAGCTGTGACAAGAAGATGTGCCAGAACAGATTGGTGCAACATGGCATTCAAGTTCGGCTCCAAGTCTTCAAGACAGAAAAGAAGGGCTGGGGTGTCCGTTGTCTTGATGACATTGACAAAGGAACATTTGTTTGTACATATGCAGGTAAAGCAACATAGTCCAAGGAGGGATGGAAATGAATTTAAAGGTTAAATAATCATTGCAGTAATATTACATAAGTAGAAACAAAATTAAGAAAAGTGTTGCAATGAATCATATGTTTCAGTAGTTTTCAGTGACCTTGAACATTATCTGGTTCGTTTCTGTTATTTGTCAACTGTTATATTAATTTAGGGTTAAAATAGGTGCTGAATTAGAAACATAGAAACAAAGCAAGGCAGAAGGAGCCTCCTGGGTCATCCGGTCTGACCTCCAGCTCCAGCCAGGTACGCTTATGTAATCCCCAACAATTAATCCTGCACTCATCTGCTATATGCATTATTGCAGTAAATTAAAGGCACTTGTAACACAGCATTGCATATTTTGATGCTGTTTCTTTTCAGCAGAGCATTCTCTGTTATGGCATTTTTATCTCCATGGAGATGAACTAGTTTTGCCCTCATCGCTACATTCTGTTTAAAGCCTGTTGTTTGTCCAAGCATTTTAAATCCAAATATGATAAACATTTTGTATGCCATCAGAGTACAGGCAGTCCCCAAGACAGAAATATCTGAGTTAAGATTTTGTAGACATAATGACTTTTGGATACTTCAAAATGAAGTTGTTATCTACTTTGTTAAGAAAGTCGTCTTTAATATGGTTTTGAAAAAAATGCGGACTCTCACATGTACGCTTCTATAATTTGATTGGCTATGGTGTTGTTAGCTTTCTTGATTTCCCCTCTCTTTCTCTGGGTATATAGCACTGCCACCAGGAATTTAATTCCAATCTTACTAATTAAGCTCTCCCACAGTATTGTGCTCAAGCTATAAGGCTACTTTATTGGACTTTGTGTCCTCAGGATGAGACACTGATATTCAAACAGTCTATGGCTCTGGTTAACATTAAACAAAGTAAAATGTTATTTGTACAAGAAGCGTATTGGTTTCAAGATGTTCTCTAACTTATTTCCTCAGTGAATAAGAGTGTATATGAATAACTTCTGACCGAGGTATCATACTCTTCCCCTTCACAAATACTCCTCACTCTGAAATCCTCCTTTCTCTTCTGAAAGTACTTTGACCTGGCTTTTTTAAAAAAAATCTCAGTTTAATCTTTCTCTTCTGAACTCAGGTTTCTGTCACGTTTCTCACACTCTTCTGACACATTTTTCACACTATATGGAATTCTAATGAGAAGGCTACTTTTTCAGATTCTGTAGACTGCTGAATGACCACAACTGACAGCCACCAACAGACCAAATGTATATTTTCAGTGCTTTTTTTGTAAAAAAAAAAAGGTGCCGGAACTCACATTGCCCACAGTAAGCTCGCAACCACACACACCAATCCCAAGCCAACAGATAGCAGACACAAAAGCAGCCTGCAGGCACTATGTTAATGATGTTTGCTGCTGATCTGCTAAGATTCAAAATCACTTTGTAAAATCCATTGGAAAAAAAGGTGCCGGAACGTTGTTCCAGTGCGTTCTATGACAAAAAAAAGCCCTGTATATTTTTATTTTTTTATCTCACACACTTCCAAGCTCTGCTCACATACTCTTAGTTACCAACCAAGCACTTCATTCACTTATTCCCATCTTCCCCCCACTTTTGAAACTTAAGTATATTTAAAGGAACACACCCATAACACTTTAAATTATGACTCTTCCATTTATGGCATAATCCTATGGGGATGCTTGTAACTGTCCAAATCTGGAGAGGTATGGGCATTCTTTGCAGGGTGGGAGGAGTGTGGAGGCAAAAGTCATGTCTTTGCGCCTCCTTCCCTACAAAAACATGTAAATTGTACTCCATTCCATCTTGCTCTGCCCTGCATTTTCTTTTCTAATTGACATTGGCATTCTGTGGCTAGTAAGCATGGTCAGTCTTCATTGAGCTGTGAATTGGGTGGAAGTGGAAGAGCTTATCCCTTGTATTGCGCACTTCTTTTAAAAAAAGGTTTGTTCTTGCATTTTGAACCTCAAGCTTCTGTTTCCCTGACAATACTGATACTTCCTTCTTGCTTCTAAGTTGCTTTGTTTTGGCTTCTGTCAAAAGCAATTAGCTATTTGAGGAAGTGGTGCTTAGGATTAATATTGCATTTGGAAAATTTTGTGCTTCTCCCCCAATTAAAGCTGTTCCTTAGACTAGGGCAGTGATGGTGAACCTATGGTATGTATGCCACAGCGGAAACACAGAGCCCTCTCTGTCAGCACGCAAGCCAAGTCGCCCCAGCATCACCCCAGCAGCCGATCATCAGATAACAGTGCACATGGGGGCCATGCGCATGCTTGGAAAGGAGTAGCAGTGCCAGGCGATGACGACACGAGTCACGACTCGTTAGCCACGACTCGTCCGAGCTTTCGCATTGCCAGTCAGTGTGCTGCCAAGGATACATACATACATACATACATACATATGCTTGGACTGGCTGTGAGTTGTTTTTTCTAAACTAAAACCTCAGTTTTCAGTTTTATTGCAGTGTTGGCACTTTGTGATAAATAAGTGGGTTTGGGGTTGCAGTTGGGGCACTCGGTCTCTGAAAGGTTCACCATCACTGAATTAGGGAATGTAAAAATGTTGGTCTGGAATTCACAGGACCAAAAAATGATACTTACCTGGGATGTACTGCAATATTGCTTGTTTCACTACAGGTAACTGGACCACTGCATATAGTTACCTGCAATATTTGATGAATATTGATTTTATTCTAGGCAAACTGATGCACAGAAATGAAAAAGATACAAAGGATAGATTTAGAAGCTACACCTTATTTTCAGGAAAGAGAAAACTGGACATAGACTGTTCTGACTCAGAAACTGAATTCATAGAAACCAGTGAGAGGTAAATGTTATTGCATATAAAAGCTAAAGGTCATCCAAGTCAAAATAATGATTTTAAGGGTTGCCATTTTTTACTTGTGGAGGTTCACTGTGAGTATTTGAGCTCTTCTCAGGACCAGTGAGCTCAAAATAAGACTAAGCAGGATCAGAGCACTTTCTGACATGAGACTATGAAGGGTCAGAGGTACTTCTCCAGCCTTTCTATGGTTTTACTAGCATCACCACTATTTTTTTTCTTGTCCTTGGTTTATTCCTTAAAACCTCATTGTCCCTGTCGACTGGTGCATCTTCCCCTTGTATTGTCTGAGAGGAAGACATTAATATGTCACAAAACAGGAGAAGAGATAGTCTCAGGTGCCTGGAAAAACTTTTTATTTGTCCCAGTACATTTCAGAAAGAAGTTTCCTTGCTTGGGGCAATGCTTCCTCTGTTTCAAAATATTCCAAAACTCCTTAAAAATGCATTTTGAAACACAGGAAGCATTGCCTCTGAAGGAGGCTATTTCTTTTCAAAATGCATTGGAACTTTTTTTTTCAGACACCCGAGCATATATTTTCTCCTGTTTTGTAAAACAAAGGTCGGTCCTCTGGGTAAGGTCATTTCTATATTCTGTTCCATTTCTTTCCATTATTGTCTCCCACAAAAATTACTATTAGCATAATAATAATAATCAGCATGAATCTTATCTGATATTATTGAATTAATTCTGGAAACATTTCAAGCTATCAACATTATTTTAGATGTCTAATGAATTCACAAATAAGGTTCAAGGCCTGAAACTCACCCCTGCTGCCACTGACAGAGTTGAGTTAAAAATACAAGCAAACTGGTGTATGCCAACAGACTTCATTATATATCCCAAATGCATATATTGCTTATCTTGTATATATATGAAATAAAACAATCCTTATCTCTTAAATTAACTTGCATATAAAAATACAACCTGTCACAGAATTCAGTATTCTTCATGGTTGTAAATAGCTAATTCTGGCAAATGTGTGCAGAATAGAAAATTGTATTTAACACATAGGGATGTTCATGTGCTGCTAAATTCTGCAGTGTTTACCTTATAAAGCTTCCGTAAAAAGTTAGGTAAGGAATTTGCTTTGAAATTGAAATCAGACAATTTCTAAGACAATTTCAATTTTAAACAAACATATTTAATTGTGTTTTGCATAAAATTGTTTCTATTTCATTTCAGAGTTCAGAGCTACATCTGTAACAAGAGTTGGAATAACCAAGTTATCATAAGATCAAAATCCAGAACCTATAGTCTTCAAAATCTACGGGAACTAGTAAAAATTACAGATATACTTTTAGCCTTCCTTGTGGGCTTCTCACTTGATTTTAGTGTACATTCCTAGACTCTTCAAATCTATTCTTAATTCAGTATCAGAAAGGTTGACATTATAACAGTCTGTTGCTAACACAATGATATTAAATAATTCCTTTCTCTTTCCCCTAGTAAATTGATGTAATGACACAACTTTTATTAGGCCACCATGTTTAGGATATAGTGCAGGCATGAAACAATAGTCAATTAATGGTCTGGTTTTTAACATTTCTGTTTTATGCTTTTGTGACATTTTAGGAATCAATCTTTTTTAAAAATAGACTGTACATAAAATGTTTCCAGTTCTATTAAATTAACTGTTTTGTTTTTTTTTAATATCAAATTCTTATTTTTCTCTACAAATTGAACACTAAAACAACAGTTATTCAAGACATCAGACATACTGGGTTGACATCTTATTCTTTTTTACAATCAATAACCATAGTCAATTCTTCGCATAGTCCCGTTTCTCCAATAATAAAAAGAGTTCCAAGTTTGATAGAAATATGTATCTTCCTTCTCCTTCAAAGACAAAGTCGATCTGTCTATCTCCGCTCAATGCAAAATCTTTTTTAAAATCAACTCTTCAGTAGGTGGCTCTTCTCATTGGGCAAAGGCAATTCTTGCCGCAGTAATTACATGTAAAGTCAGAGCTTGCTTACCAAAGTCATCAGGAATAATGCCTAATAGAAAATAGGCATTTTTCTTTTTTTTTAAATTAACTGTTTTGATAAGCTTGGAACCATTTTTTCAGACCACATTTCACCTTTATTCAAGCAATTATGTACTGCAGTATAAACAGCATTATCTCTGAGGACTGGTTTATCTTCCCTTACTAGGTCAACAAAGAAGAATATGAGTTTGACAAAGAGAATAACGAGAAAGCATTATTTTTTTCCTTTAAAGGAATGTATTTCTGTCAGCTCAGATGAAGATGAGAGTTTTGTGCGTGAGAAATCTGGAACAACAATGTTTACTGCAGCCAAGAAGGGAGGTAAAATAAGTTTGCAGCTTTTAGTTTTATGTTCATACAATTTTTGCTAATTTGTTTGACTGATCATGTTGACTTTGTTTCTTTATATTGTATGAATTTCATATTTAATTTAGAATGTGAGTTAGTAATTTAAACTGTAACAAAAAGATGTTTGTTCATTGGTAACAAAAAGATGACCAATTGCCATCAAGCAAATGGGATATCATATCTACAAAATGGATAGTAGACCAGCCTTCCCCAACTTGGTGCCTCCCAATGTTGGTTGGAATTATGGGAATTGTAGTCCAGTATATCTAGAGGACATCAGGTTGGGAAAGGTTGTTGTAGACAGTTTGCTTCCTAGATAGTTTGAACCATAGCAGATAAAGCCACATAAGTTAACTTCATCAAACTACAGTGGTACCTTGGCTCATAAACTTAATCCATTCGATGGCTCTGGTTGCAACTCAAAGTGGTCATCACTCAAGTCAAATTTCCCTATAAGGTTCAGTGTAAATAAGGTTAATCCGTTCTGTAACCATTTTTTTAAATCACAAAAATTTGAAACAAAGTGACAAAGAACAACAAAGATCGCGGCCATCTCCCCCACCCAGCACAATCGCCGCCATCTCCCCCCTCCCCAAGCACGACTGCGATCATGCCTATCTTCCCTGCACAAGCGTGACTGCGGCCATCTCCACCCCACCAGCACGACCGCAATCGCGCCAGTGCAGGGAAGACAGGTGTGATCATGATTGTAACCCATTGTGGAGTTCGCGACCTGAGGCAAAATTTTTCAGAAATTTCTGTTCGCAACCCGATTTGGTTGTGAACTGAGGCATTCGTGAGCCGATGTACCACTGTATGTCCACTGTGGTTCTTGGTGCAACACAATGGGAGAAAAGAATCTGTGCTCTCTGATGACTTCCCTTTCTATGGCCTGAGTCATGTATACTGACAACCCAGAGAATGGGTTATCACTGAATTGTCTTTACATGAACTATAGTTTAACTATGGATTGTTGACTACAAACAATTCAGGAATAAACCTCAGAAAATGGAACCAGAGGCTTCAGTCTCTCGCCCATTAACATGTGTGGTGCTGAAAGGTTCCATCTTGTCCCTCATGTTTTTACCATCTACATGAAACCATATGGGGAAGCTAGCCAGAGGTTTGGGCTGAGGAGTCATAAATATAAACATATGTTCTTCAGTTCCATCTCTCATTTCCATCAACACATCCCAGGGAGGCTGTGGAACTTTTGAACAATCTGGAGGTTGTTCTGCGGTGTATCACTGAGAATTGAGACTTAATCCAGACAGAATGGAGGTATAGGGAGGTCAACTAGATGCTTTGGCCTTAGATGGGGTTGTCCTCCTCTAAATGGTAAATTGTGTAGTTTGGGAGTCCTCTGGGACTCTGTGCTAAATGGGAAACCGCTGGTGACTGCAGTGCCCTGGCATAATATCCAATGTTAGTCCTACTTAATGTAGATTCATTGACATGAAAAAGGCTTAAATTAGTCATTTTATCAGTTTATGCTTCAGCATTACCTGGCAAGGATAGATCTTTCTCAGTTAAGCATGTACTTGTGATGTCCAGGCTAGACTTCTGTAATATGCTATATATGGGGCTGTCTTTGAGGATGGTCCAGAAACTTCAGCTGATGCAGGTGTTGGAAGGAATGAGATAATGCCTATATGCATTATATGAGATCATATACAGTGGTACCTCAGTTCACGAACTTAATTTGTTCCACGATTCTGGTTGCAAACTGAATTGGTTGTGAACCAAGTCAATTTTCCCCATAAGGTTCAATGTAAATAAGGTTACTCTGTTCTGAACCATATGTATTTTTTTTAGCCACAAAAATATGGAACAAAGTACAGTACAGTAGAGTATGGAGAGAGAGAACACTAACCTTGCTTGAGGCGACTTCTGGTGTGGAGGACTGGAAGGTGGGTGGGGAAGAGGTTATTGTTTGGAGGGAGAGTCTGCGTCCACGATCTTGGCTATAGGAAGCCGTGACCATGTGTCAGAGTGGGGAAGATGGTCACGTTTGTGTTCGTGTGGGGAAGATGGCTGCGATTGCAATCATGTTCATGCGGGAACACGGCTGCAATCATGGTCATCACCCAATGTAGAGTTCATGAATGGAAGCAAAATTTTGCTGAAATTTCTGTTCACAAACTGAATTGTTTGTGAACAGAAGCGTTTGTGAACCAGGGTACCACTGTAATGCCTATATTATGCCAGATGCAATCATTATTAGTGAATTGTGAAACTTATTTGAATGTGCTAGTTTTAACCTTTACAGCCCTAAATGGTTTGGCACAAAGTTAGTTCATTTAAATTAGCTGGTCTACACTTTAAGATTGGCAAGTGAGGCCCTTCTCAGGTGTCTAGTCAGGAGGCCAAGTTCTTGAGAGATGGCCTTCTCTGCACTGGCCATGCACCTCTGAAATTAAATGCTATTGGGGATCTGCCAGACCCCACCTCTGCAGGCTTTTAAGAAGGTCCTGAAGACCAGCTTGTTTACTCTGGTCTTACTTTCATTATATTTTATCAGAATACTTAGTAGCTATGATTGTGTGGTAGGTTCTCTCTTATGCTGGTGTGTGTTGTATTCTGGAACATTTATTATTTTTATTGCCATATCAGTTTTATATTGTATGAATGTAATTGTTTTATGCTTCTTTGGAAAAGCTTTCACCTTGGAAGGTGCCCTAGGAATATATATATACATGCATGTGTGTGCGCCATATGTTGTAGTCTTGAGACAACGGAAAAGGTCTGTGTCACTGGATCAGGAGGGAAGGGAACATCAAACCCTCCTTGCTCCTTAGCCTCCATCAGGAGGACCAGGCTAACTACTTATTCAAAAGTAGTACTCTACCCTATTTATAAATTCTCCCTGTTGTTGTTAGTCGCGAAGTCATGTCTGACCCATCGCGACCCCATGGAAAACATTCCTCCAGGCCTTCCTGTCCTCTACCATCCCCCGGAGTCCACTCAAGCTCACACCAACTGCCTCAGTGACTCCATCCAGCCACCTCATCCTCTGCTGTCCCCTTCTTCTTTTGCCATCTATTGTTCCCAGCATTAGACTCTTCTCCAGGGAGTCCTTCCTTCTCATTAGGTGGCCAAAGTATTTGAGTTTCATCTTCACTATCTGGCCTTCTAAAGAGCAGTCAGGGTTGATCTCCTCTAGGACTGACCAGTTTGATCGCCTTGCAGTCCAGGGGACTCGCAGGAGTCTCCTCCAGCACCACAATTCAAAGGCCTCAGTCCTTTGGCACTCAGCCTTCCTTATGGTCCAGCTTTCACAGCCATACATAGCAACTGGGAAAACCATAGCCTTGACTATACGCACTTTTGTTGGCAGGGTGATGTCTCTGCTTTTTAGTATGCTGTCTAGATTTGCCATAGTTTTCCTCCCCAGGAGCAAGCGTCTTTTAATTTAGAAGGAAGGACTCCCTGGAGAAGAGCCTAATGGTGGGAACAATTGAAGGCAAAAGAAGAAGGGGATGGCAGAGGATGGGGTGGCTGGATGGAGTCACTGAGGTGGTTGGTGTGAGCTTAAGTGGACTCCAGGGGATGGTGGAGGACAGGAAGGCCTGGGGAAATGTTGTCCATGGAGTCGTGATGGGTCGAATGCCACTTTGTGACTAACAACAACAAGGTTCCTGGAAGATGGTCTATTGGAATGGAAAGCATGTGTTCCTCAAGAAGTCTTTAAACTGTAACAGACTTTTATATTTCAGCAGAGAAAAAAACTCAAGAAGGGCCTAACATCAGTCTCCCAAAAAAGTAGGAAGAATACCAGGGCATAACACCAATGTTCAGAGCATGGTAAAGAAATAACACAAACTTGAGCTCATAGTACATGAGGGCAATTGTGATCTTATGGTGGGAAGACTCACGTGACTGGAACTCTATAATTGATGGATACAACCTGTACAAGCAAAACAGAAGGGACAAAAAGGGAGGTGGACTCGCACTATATGTAAGAGACACATATATCTGCACAGAAGAGGAACTTAGTAGCCCTGCTGAAAGCATCTGGCTTAATTTAAACGGAGCCAAGAATTTTTTTAAAAAGCTTAGTTGTGGTCAGCTGCAAACAGGGCAAATGCTATTTTGGGATGCATTAGTAGAAGTATTATTTCCAAATCATGAGAAGTTGTAGTTCCCCTGTAGTCCTCACTAGTCAGCCTTCATCTGGAATACTGTGTCCAGTTGTGGGCACCAATATTTAAGAAAGAGGCAGAAAAAAATAGAAAGGGTACAGAGGAGGGCAAAAAAAAAAAAAAAAAAAGGATCCAGGGTTTGGAAAAATCACTGTAGGAGGAGAGACTGAGAGGACTAGGTATGTTCAGCCTTGAGAAGAGAAGACTGAGGTGAAACATGACATAACTATAAGTACCTGAAAGGCTGTCACAAAGAAACATAGAAACAGAGTGATCCAGAAGGGGTCTCCCAGGCCATCTAGTCTGACCCCAGCTCCAGCCGGCTCTGCTCATGACATGCCTACCATGTGCATGTCCAGCCTATACTTGAGCATCCTCAGCAGTGAGGCTTCAACCACCTCCCGTGGAAGTCCATTCCATATCCTTGAGGCCCCAGGAAATACTTCCTGGCATCCAAATTGAACCATGGTTCCCTGAGCTTTGTTCCATTGGAATGAGTCTTGCCCTCCTCTGCAGGGGAAAGCAGGTCTCTACCCACCTCTGCATGGCACTCCCTCACATACCTACATGTCACCAACAGATTCCCTCAGAGTCTCCTGTTCTCCAGGCTGAAAAGACCCAGTTCCCTCAGTCTCACCTCATACAGCTTTCCCTACTATCCGGCCACCATACTTGTGGCCCTACGCTGCATTGATTCCAACCTGGCTATATCCTTCCTGTAATGTGGAGCCCAGAACTGAACACAATACTCCAGTTGCGGGCACACCAGAGTTGTACAGAGTGGCAGTGATACCTCTCTCAATCTAGAAGTCAGGCTTCTGGCTATGCAACCAAGGGTGGTGTTCACCCTCTTGACCGCTGCATCACACTGCTGACTCCTGTTTAGCTTGCAGTCAACCAGTACCCCGAGATCCCTTTCACAAATTCTGCTCTTCAGCCACTTGTCCCCTAACCTGTCATTATGACATCCATTCTTATGCCCCAACTGCAAGACCCTGCACTTACCTGCATTGAACGCCATCCTATTGTCCTCTGTGCACTTCCATAGTCTGTCCAGATCCTTCTGAATCCTGAGTACCTGCTCATCAGCCACTATCCCCATTTTAGTAGCATCTGTGAATTTGATCAGTAGACTGGTCAGCCCCTCTTCCAGGTCATTGATGAAAAGATTGAACAGGAACAGTCCCAGGACAGATCCCTGGGAGACCCCACTTATCACCAGCCACCATACTGACGATTTCTCACTAATAGTTACCCTCTGCTTTATCAGCCATGCCCTAATCCATCAGACAGTGCATGGGTCCATCCCAAAACTCCTCAATATCTCAGCCAGGATATCATGTGGCACTTTCTCAAAGGCCTTGCTGAAATCCAGGTAAACCACATCCACTGTGTCCCCTCCGTTTAGCCACCTCAAAACCTAGTCATAGAATTCCACAACTTTCATCTGGCAGGACCTGTTTTTGAGGAAGCCATGTTGCATGGCCGCCAGCCTCCCTTCCCTATCTAGGGTTACTGGATCTCTTGCTATTATGAACCTTTCTATTGTTTTTCCTACAATGGATGTAAGACTAACTGGCCTGTAATTCCCCATGTCCCCTCTACTACCCTATTTGAAGGTCAAGATCTCTTCTCACTGATACCAAAGTGTAGGACACAAAATAATCAATTCAAGTTGCAACAACCCAGATTCACGCTAGACATAAGGAAAAAGATTCCTCACTGTCAGAGCACTACAGCAGTGATACCAGCTGCTTAGAGAGGTGGTGGGTTCTCCCACACTAGAAACATTCAAGAGGAGACTGGACAGTCATCTGAGTGGGTTGGTGTAACTTGGTGTCCTGCAACAGCAGAGAGTTGGACCCAGTGACCTTCATGGCCTCTTCCAACTCTAATGTTCTATGATTCTATGTAACTTAAATCTTACTTAAGTGCTGTTGAAAGACTATGCCTTTGAAAGACTATATCCTTCACTGCATGTGACAGCAGCAGGTTACCTTGGCAGAGTAGGGGGCGGTACACAGATCCCTGTCCTTACTCACTCATCAGAAATCTCCACAGCCTAGCACCCACATCTCTATCCTCCAACACTTCATTGCTGCTTCCCACCACTTCCACAACCAGAACTTGCTGCTTCACACTTTACGATTGTAGAGCCAGCTCTGGAGTAAAGGGTGTTCTTCTTTGTGATCTCTGAGCATTACACACATGGGTGCTGTGCCTGCACAGTGCCTCTGTGTGGGAAGATTTTCCTAGCTAAGCCTAGAATTGTTGATGGGAGCCCCATCCCTTACTCTTTAGCATAAATAAGTGGGGCTCCCAGCATTTTCTCAGTTCATTTTTGACTGCCGTTTGCAGTGCCTTGGGATCCTAGTGTTTATCTCACAACTTTACTCACTTGATTCCCCTTTAGTCACCCATTTTCCTACCCAAACTCATTCTGTTTCTCACTTCTTATGAACCTACCCTACAGTTCTCCCCCCCAACCCCACCCCCTGACCGCAAAAAACCCTCCTATCGTTTATTCCTTCTACCTCAAATCTCTTTCTTCTTTCTATCTTCTTCTTTTTCCTCTATGGCCTTCAAACCGGCTTTTCGAAAGTGCATCAGGTATGACATGAAAATGTCATCCACTGATGGACATTCACTTTGCTTGTTTGGCCTTGGCAAGGAGCATCACATCAACAAATGCCCTCATTGCCAGGCATTTACAAAGCAAGCCTGAAAAAATGGGGCTGGCCCATCTGAAGACCGAAATTTGGACAAGGTCTCTTATCACTATGCAGGCCGTTATCAATAACCCCAGTAGTCACACTTCCACCTCTCAGGAGGCCTCCAGAAAGTACCCAGTGTCTGCGGCAGCAGGAGTACCAAAAACAGCTTCTTCAGAGCCCAAACAATGAACTTCCTCTGATGTTCCCAAAAAGCACAAGGAGAAGAAGAAACACGAAGTGGAGCCCAAAAGGACAAAGAAACTGGGTAGGGAGAAATTGGCAAAGAAACCCAGGCACCACTCACTGATCATTACTGAGCATTGTGGTGTGTCTGTTCCGCCAGCGGCCCCAGCTACCTCTCCAATGGCTGCCCCACAGTCGAGCCATGTCTCCCCAGTTGTGTTGCCAGTCACTTCAGTCTGATGTGAGTCCACTGAAGCCTGACCTAAACCAGCAAGACCCTTGGCTCCAAGCATATGTGTCCCCGTCCCCACCCCGCTTTCTGAAAACTCTTCCACCCATTCTCATGTTCTGCCTTAGAAACTTTACTAGATGACCTTGGAATTTCAAAGTCTTTACATCTTCACTCTTTTCCCACCTCCTCCTCAGAATCAGATAAATCTATTTGAGCATTTTGGAATGAGCAAGAGACAGGCCAGTTCTCTATAGTATAAGATGTTGCTTCCCTAAAAATTTGGAGCATCCTGTATTTTCTTCCCTCCCATCCCATATGCAAGTAGTGTGTGTGTATGTGTGTATACAGTATATTTACACACACACACACATAAATAAACCTTGGCTTGTCACCTAATCTGAAAAACACAGGGTACTATTTGTTGTCTGCTGCATTCAGAATGGCTCCTTTCTCCTGCAAAATAGGAGAAAGGGGAAAATCCAAAATAAGCAGCTTCTTATTTTACACATAAGAAGCACACACATTCATTACACATTCATTATGAAATAAGGGTTTTCTGAAGTACAGCATCACCACAGCCAAAACTCTAGATGGATACATCTAGAATTTACTCCTAAAATGCACTTTTACAAATATAGATAAACATACACTGAGTAACAATATACAATTACTAAGTTACATGGAATACTGGTAGAATTTTGATTCAGAACAAAGTCTTTCTGAAGTCTACATGTGATGATACTAAATCCTGGAGAATTGTTGTTTTTGAACTTGAAATACATCATTGTCAAGTCTAAAACTTTTTTATTCATTGATAATAAGAATTCTTCCAGCCATCAAAATCTCTACAAAAATACTCTGTTTCATTATGCATTTCCCTTGATTACAAAGTAACTATTTAGAAAGCATGCAACTCCTACCAACTAAAGAGGCCCTAATCCCAAAGTGTGGAATACCCTTCTCTTCAGAGAAGAGAAATTAATATTTTAACATTTTTTCTCCAAACAGATGAATGGATTAATAAACCGTGCAAGGATCTACTCTGTACTGATGACACTCACAAGGAAATGATTGGGAGAGACAGACAAGAACTTGCTCATAAGGAAGCAGCAGTAGAAGATGAGGAGACATACCTAAAAAATAGAGAGAATCCTTGTTTGCTTGATGCCACTGAAGAAGGAAATGTGGGCAGGTTTCTTAATGTAAGTAACAATGGTATGCCAGCTTTTATTTTAAATTAGGCTAGTGTTTTGTAAAGTCTAGGCATGAACTTGCTCACATGTTGAGGTGCTAAATATCTGGAAGCTGCAGTGCTTGTGTCCAGCCTCTAGCAGCAGCGTGCATGGTCTATCCCTTTCCTACCTCTGCTTCTGGTGATTTTGTTTTTAAATTTTTAATGTAATTAATGCTGTTAAGGATGGGGTAGAAATACTGCAAATAAATAGATAAATTTGAAACTGGTGCTTCGCCTGAAATGTAGCTAAGTGTGCAACTGATACTGCTGCAGGGCAGGGGCAGGCAGAGAATCTCTTGGTGATACGTTCCTGCAACAGTGGAACGGAACTCTGTTTTACACATTCCCACCATTCCCACTGATAACAAAAGTAGTGACCAAGATCTGGAGAGACCACATGGACTGTATCCTGGTGACACCATCTTTCAGTGGTCCTCCAAGCACTAACAAAGATGCTGTTTGAACTGTTGGCTACTGCAGACATCTGCCTTTCTAAAGTCATTGCAGGAAGTCATTGTCTGGCATTCTTCCCCTTATGAATACTGGAGCCTGGATGATTTCTGTAAACCTCAAGGGTATTTGTTCAACTGCTATAAAATATTATTGCATTCTGAACACATATACTTTAGCTGCATGTAGGCATATACAAACTCCAAGAATTAGCAGTTCATCTTTACTAAGTTTGGAAGGCTGATGTCTCCTCAAAATTTAAAAAAAAAAACTGAGTAAAGACCAGCAGCTAAAGATTTAATTTTAGAAGTTGCCACAACAACCCCCCCACATTTGTTAAGAGTAGTGTATTTTTAATAGGCAAAGAATTGTATTCCGTTTTAGTCCCACTGAAATGTTTAAGATTTATGTTGCACTAATGTTGATTATATAAGACCCTAATTTGAAATGTCTTATCACCATGTAAGGATTAATAGTAATTGTGTGTGTGCTTTTTTTAACTTTGACATATATCTATTTGCATGTCTAAAGCAAAGATTAGAGAACATTACTTTTCTGGATGATGCTTATACCTATTTTCACATGCTAAATCAATGCAGAAAATGCTGTTGCTGTCTGGCCCAAATGGTCTCATCATAACATGCTCCCATTTGGCACTCCCATTGCAATTATGTTTACCAAGTTTGCTTTGCTTTCGGGGTTTGTTTGTTTTGCGGGGGCTAACAGGGAATGCATTTCCCTGTATTAATTACTGCCTGAACAGGAAGAAAATTTAAAACATTATGCTGGAGGAAAGGTTGTCATACTTTGGGCACATCATGAGAAGGTAAAACTTCCTGGACAATCATTCTAGGAAAAGTTGAAGGCAGAAGAAGAAAAGGAAGTCCAAATATGAGATGGATTAACTGTATAAAGGAAGCCACAGCCTTGAATTTACAAGACCTGAGCAGAGCCATGAAGGACAGGGTATTTTGGAGGGCCTTCATTCATGAGGTCGCCATATGGCACATAATAAATACCACAACAATCACTTTTTCAAATCCAGGATCACAAAGTCATTAGACCCATCAACACCATTTTTAACTTTTTGACAGCTTCTGCATCTTATCTTGTGGTGACATGCTGTCATGTTGATGTGTTTCATAGCAGCCTTCTGTTGTGATACTTGTGAACTGATTCTTATCTGACATGTTTGGTTGATACACAGTTTATTGAATACAGTAATGAAATTTGGATGTTACGTATAAATATGTTTTTAAAACCTTACATTCTCCTATCTGTGGCTGTATTTGCAAGAAATTACTCAGCTTTCAAAGTGGTCTGGGTGAGCACTGTGTCAGTTCTGCTCTTGAGGCCATGAAGAAAAGACAATGCCTCTTGCTATGGAATTTATAAGGTTCCCTTTCTCACTATTGCAAAGTCTGTCAGTATGCACACAGCCTCTAATACTCCTTCCTGGGAGAACTAAGGGGAGTAAAGCTACTTCAGTAAGGCAAACTGTTTTGTTCTCACAACAGAAATAGCCATTATCATTTAAAATAACTGGGAAAGGTGGCTTCAAGGCAATTATCTCTGGTGCCTTTTCTGTCAAGTAAAGGCCATAAGGCCTTTCCA
The DNA here is from genome assembly GCA_023646645.1 of Varanus salvator macromaculatus. Taxonomy (NCBI): domain Eukaryota; kingdom Metazoa; phylum Chordata; class Lepidosauria; order Squamata; family Varanidae; genus Varanus; species Varanus salvator. The sequence continues at coordinate 17,842,192 of JAIXND010000798.1, read as the reverse complement.
TGTCTTCGAGAAACTATCCTGGCTTTTAGACACTGGGAAGGTTTGCTAAACTACTGTTGAATCTTAATAACCTCCTTTTTTTCTGATAGAACACGTACAATGCATTTAAACATTGGGAAGAAGTGTTATTTCTGGTGTTACGTACCTGTTGTTTCATGAGTTCACCACTTGTTGACATTTTCTGTCTAGATATTGTAACCAAATATGGCATGTTTTTGATAGAGTCTCTTTCTTCTTGAATCATTAAATACCCATTAAATATCTTATTATTAAAGAAAAGATTGTAACTGAGGAGATAACTTTGGTCTTGAAAACTGCCCACAGTGCCTCTTGAAAATGTGGCTTTCTCGATGTAGAAGAGGATGTTCTAAGTTTTCACAAGAAGAAAAACAGGTCTTTCCATTTTAACTTTCATTTGTTTGTTTTATTTATAGCACAGCTGCTCTCCTAATCTCTTTGTGCAGAGTGTATTTGTAGAGACTCACAACAGAAATTTCCCTTGGGTGTCATTCTTCACAAACAGGTTTGAAATATGTTCTTGCTTTCATTCACTAGAAATAACACCAAGACCAAAAAATTGGTTCACAATAAGAAAATATGTACAAAATATACCACCCGCCCTTTGATCTTCTTGAGCTGTAAACAACAGAACTCACCTCACAGAGTGAGTTTACTGCTGGGCCATTACATTATCCTGCAGACTCAGGGCCAATGGAATATTGCAACAGCAAAGTATTGTGCTAGCAAAATAATACAGCAGGCACTTTAACCTATATAATGGGATAAAGCAGAGCTGCATGGCTTTGGCTAACTCGCATAGCATAGGATGCATCCTTATGCATGCAACACTGCAGTAAAAATGTCTTCTTAAAAAGCCTGATGTTTCAAGGGATTGTTGAAGGAAACCATCAGATATAGGTACAGAAATGGCTGAGCTTTACATAGTCTCAGACTTTATGTCTTTATAACATTCAAATGCTGTCTTGTTTTTCTTACTGTAATTGGGTTCTGTCTGAATACCTTAGCTAGGCTCAAAGACTGGTCAGCCTTCTTAATCTTGCTGGAGTTCCCTATGCTTGATCTTTGGGGGAAGAACTTAGCTGAGTAAGCTAACCATAACATTATCATTTTATTGCTCTAAAGAAACCATTATTAAAGTTCTGCATGTCTTTGTGTTTTTGGTAGATCTCTGATTAGGATTTTTGGATTTTATTTATTTTCAGCATCAGCAATATACTGGATAAGTATAATCCAGCACTACCACTTGTTTATAACTGAAATATTTTTAAGCATCTCACTGAGTGACCACAATAATTTTTTAAACCTCCTCCCAAATCCAAAGTATTTCTACTTTTGTATAGCAAGAATGTTTTGTTAATAATATTTTGTATAGAATGTATATTCTGTACAAGTTTTATAGTCAATATTTCATAAAGATTAATTATTAAAGCACTTGATATTATGAAAAGTGCTGTGGACCTAATGATTTCCTTCCACCTGTAGAACATGGCAAATGATGGCTGAATAAAAAGGTCTTTACCTGGCACCGAAAAGAGTATAAAGTCGGCACCAGGCGAACCTCTCTGGGGAGCGCATTCCATAGTCTGCTATATAATAAAAATATTATTTAAATATTTACTATTTTCTATGTAAAAAAACATTAATTTCTGACAATGTCTACTTTAAAATTGGCTGGACTTATTCTCCACGGTTGCCCAAAGATCTTTTTTAAAATTTACTAGACTGATATTGAACCTGGAAACTGATTTCAACCATCTCTTGGCCATGAGCCTATTCCTTATGTGGTAGCAAGCTCTTTCTTTTTCCCACTGCTATAGGTGTGGGGAAAATGAGAATTCTTTCTTACCCACTAACTCTGTTTATCGCAGGGCCACAGTTTCTCTCTCTCTCTCTCTCTCTCTCTCTCTCTCTCTCTCTCTCTCACACACACACACACACACACACACACACACTTCACTTATTGGGATCTTCACAAGAGAAAGCATTACCTTACCACCATGCACCATAATCCATGAATGCTTAAATCACTTACCCACCAAAATGACATGCATTTTGCTCAGGAATTGAAAGTAACTCAGCTCATATGAATAGTGCATTTCCCCAGCCAGAGCAGTCATACCTGAGACATTGAGTGTGGAAAAGGGCTGTCATTTTTAGAAAGTAGGTACATAAAGTAAGTTCAGTTACTCTTTGATTACTGCTGTTATATTAATTGGGTGATATGTTTGCTTCCTAGGCATGTAAAAGCTGGAACAGAACTGACATGGGATTATGGTTATGAACCTGGAAGTATGCCTGAAAAAGAGATTACCTGTCAGTGTGGGAGTAATAAATGCAGGAAAAAAATACTATAGAATATTTGTATCTGTAGGGCTTAATTAGTATTTCATGTACAGAAAGGGGCCTTTTGTTACTGTGAGCCAGTCAACATGACCATGTTTATCATGTCATAAAGCAGCTATCTTTTAATAACTTGGTTGCGTGAAGTGTTTATCACAGTCTTCATGTATGGAAGTTTGAGAATTCTGCCATTAATAAAGGAATTACTATTTGATATGTGTATCACTTGACATCTACTGACTCATCTGCTCATTTGAGCTGGTTCTAAAACTCAGGGTAGGGTTTTGCTTAAGAAGAGGTCTTACTACCTCCTCTTTAGGCAAGATGGAATCATACTTTTCTATAAGTACCATATTTTTCACTCTATAAGATGCACCTGACCATAAGACGCACCTAGTTTTTAGAGGAGGAAAACAAGAAAAAAAAATATTCTGAATCAAATGGGCACATAATCACAGGCACATTCCCCATCACTTCCCCATGGGCTGCACAAATGACAGACTTACTGCACACACATATTCGCTCTATAAGATGCACAGACATTTCCCCTTACTTTTGAGGGGGGAAAAGTGAGTCTTACAGAGCAAAAAATACGGTATGTGTTTAATATTGTTCCTTTTGGCAGCTATCCCCTAAACGACAATCCAACATAAAAGTGATGAGACTTGCCTCTTAAAGAATCCTGCTTGCATCCTCATGCTATACAAATTGAAAAGTATTCATTATAATCAGAAAAGCAGAGGCTAAAGATACATTCATTGAACCTTTATCAAGTATGACATCCAAATTAGTACAATTGATTTTAACTGCAAAATATCACACAAATTGGACACAATGGGTTGTGATATTTTGATTGGTCCACATCTTCTCACAGTCTAATGTATAATCAATTGAAAAGCTCCACCAGGCAATTCTGTGGAAATGCATGTGGCAGAATTTGGTCAACTTTTGTCTTAAGGATACTTTCAAAAGAGCTCTGGCCACATCAATCAGACGTTCTTCGAGTTTTCTGCCAGTGTTGTTCTAGCTAATGGTCTATTTGTTTCATTGCAAACAACCCCCCAGAAAGCCTCCACACTGGGCTCCTCTCCAAGGGAACAATCATGTCAGGTTCTTATTTTCAAACCACCCCAGAGTTACTTTGGCTGTGAGTTTAGGGTCTTTCACTTCCTGGAAGGGAAGGGAAACCTCTGTCCCATTCCTAGGTCCCTTGCAGACAAAAAAGTGTTGCCCTCTAGGATTGCCCTGCATTGCACCCTGTCTAGCTTGCCCTCAAATCCTGGCGAGTTTTTCAGTCCCTGCCAAAGAAAAGCATCCCCACAATATGATACCGCTACCATCATACTTTACCATGGGGACTCTGGGGAAATGAAGCATAGTGCTCTGGGGAAATGAAGCATAGTGTTGACTTTGTGCCACACAATGTTTTGCAGTAAAGTGCAAAGCTCAGTGTTGATTTCATCCACATATGATGTGTCTCCCACCTGCCTTTTTGAAAACTTCATACAGGATCTTATATGGGTTTGTTTCTGCAATGTCTTTCTCCTTGCCACTCTTCAATAAAACCCAGCTTTTTGGAGTATCCAGGTCCCATGGACAGCTGTAGATCCTTCAGGCTCCTTCAGAGTTGCCACTGACCTCTTTGTTGCTCCTTTAATACCCTCTTATCTGGTCCAAGTTTTGGTGGATGGTCTTCTCTAGATAGAATCATGTCTGAGTCATATTCTATGTTGTAATAATAGATTTAATGTTTTTCAGGGGATAGTCATAGTTTAAGTGGGTGGGGTTTATAACCCATCCCTGATTCCTGCTGTTAAAAACCTTTATCCTGGTTTTAAGAGCTCTTTGGCTTCAAGATACTATTTTGTAAGATACACTTGCCAACAACCTCTGGAACCTTCTGGAAACAGATGTATTTAATCTGAGATCACATGACACTGAAATTTTGCACACAGCTGGACTCTATTTATTTGCAACATGTCTCTTCTGGAGGCAGTGCGTTCCACCAGAGCTTAATTAGGTGTGCCATAGTAAATGTACAACCAACCAGTACCGGTGTATGTAACTCTTGAGCCACCCTTTAAAACAATCACCATCACAGCGTTACGCATCTTGTGTAGATCAACTGGTCACAATGCCAATTAATTCCATTTCAGTTCCAGGCCGCAACACAAAAAAATGCAAAGAGGTGCGTATGAAAACGTCTCCAAGGCACTGTAACTTATGTAAACCGGGCGGACCCGTCCACTCGGTCGTCTCGACGATGTCTTCCTCAAGAAGCCAGGGCTCTTCCTGCGAAACACACCTGCTCCAGAGCTCCCGTGCCGTTTTCCCCGCGCCACTCGGGGGCAAGCACAGGCGGAGCTTTAGAGGCGGCGGGCCCCGCGACGCACGCGTGCTCAGCCCAGCGCCGGTGACGTTGCCCGGCTGCGGCGTCTTCTCGGGGCGCTGCGGGTTGTTTCCGCTCCAGGAACTGTGGCCGCGGCTCGGCTTCCGTTTTCGGGACAACAGTAAGTGGAACCGAGGGAAGGCGGGGATCGAAGCGGCGGCGTTCGCGCGGACTCGCTTTCGTCTCCTCCCGAACGGGGCCTTCTCCGGCCTCGGGAGCGCCCCTGAGCGAGGAAGCGGAGCCGAGGAAGCATCCCCCGTGCCACCCGAGCTGCTGCTGCGCCCGTCCCCGTCGACACCGGCTCTCACAGAGAGCGAGGGGCTCGGCCTGTTCTCGCCGGGGGTTGCCTGGGCACGTAGGCAAGGGAAGGGGATAACTGAAGTCTAGCCTACCCTGTGGTTGGCGAGCCCCATCGCCGTTTGCCTGCCCCCTCTTAGCATCCTCAGCTGGCATTGTTGCTCCGCCTTCGCGCGCTGCCTGTAGTCCCAGTCCCAGCAGTGCCTTGCCTGCTTTATGCAGCAGCGGCAGTTTAAAGTTTGAGGTGCTTCTCCCCAGAATGGAGGTGGCTGCTTCCCCCTCGGAGAACGGTGGTATTTGCCTTGCGATACCTGTATCTCAAGACAGAGAAACTGGCATCTCTCATTTTCGGCTACATTAACTACAAAAGGGCCAGCTTCCATATGGAGCATTGTATAAGCTTGTTGCAAGAAAAAACGAAGGTCTAATGTCACCTTAAATACTAACAGGTAATTTTGAGATAGATTGTAGTAGCAAAAATAAGTTGCTCACAGCCAGAAATGATACAAAACATTTTGCTGTCTGATATGAAAGCGGAAATTGGCCCTCCACCAGGTTTTTCACACACAATCGCAACTCCACCCATCATCACTCCACCCATTAAGAAGTCACAGCCGAAAACAAAAATGAATGCTTGTAGATGGTTTTTCTCTGCAGTTTGTAATTGCAAGCTGCAGATTTCAGGTCATCTTCCATCACTATGCCTGTACCAGACTTAACAGAATTCCCACACAAGAAAGCTGTATGTGTGCCTCTGACTCTCCGTCTCTGTTGTTTCTAGTGAGAGATGAAACCCAGTTTCAGTTTCGTCTTGCAGTGTTCTCCCCGCACCCCCCACCCCCCCACCGACTGCTTCCTGTCCTCTTCAGAACTCTAGTCTGATTCTGTTCCATAGTCTCCACTAGAGTTGTTCATGTGCAGTACCAACAAAACAAATGGGCATGGAAGGCTTGCGACTGCGCCTGTGTTGCTTTGATGCTTCATCCATTCCATGGGCCTGGGCGAGAGGAGGAAGCAGGGCATGGGTGCTACTTGAGTTGTGTCTCAACTCACTTCAGTGGTACATGAGATTAAAGCAGCTGTTCTCCTCCTCCCTGCACAACCATAGTGCATGCAGTTCATAGCTCTTTTTCTGCGGGCTGCCACCCCATCTTCTCTTCTCAATCCAGGTGTTAAATGCCACCAATGCTGGCTTTCCTTACTTTGGATGGACAAGAGGAGTCACCAGTAATGGGCAGACTGGCAGGAGGGCAGAAGCTGGAAAGAGAACATTCATTCACTTGGCCACCCTCCTGTTCTGGCCCTAATCCACGGAGCTGTGGCTCAGCTTGCCTCATGGGAGAGCAAGTGTTCTGCTTCTGGTAGGTGGCAGGCATTTATGAGTTTAAGTCAGGTCACATTTTGTAGAAATATTCAAAAAATTCTATCCAAGCAGTTTGAAACTCTTCGCAAGCACTGTATCACATATTTAGTTGAACAGTGTCTCACATCTTGACTACAGAATTACTGAATATAGAAGTAATTAAGATGACTGATACGTACCACTCTTTTATCTATCCACACTCAAAGTACCTGACAGACTGTAGTTTGTTTAACTGCAACATATTCTTCAGTTTGAATATCTGAAGAATGCAGGCAGAAGCATCTCCAGCAGCAGCAGCTACTCTTTCCACAGGACTCTGGCAGCTGCATGGAAACCATACAACCGGCCTTCATTTCTCTCCATGGTTATATGGAGAGCATTCTTAACATGCAGTACCACTCTGGTTGGTTCTCACAACACAGCAAATCATGCTATAGTGTTTCCATTGTGGTTAATGTTATGTCTGATCCCAGCCACTGACTCCTGGGCCAAGTTGCAATTGATGCCTAGTGTGGTTCTTAGCAGAGCAAAAGGGCATACACAGAGGAGCAAGTCTAATTTTTCAAGTCCTCACTTTAAACATTGTTGTGGTTACCTGGAGGTTTTGGTGGCATGAAGGAAACTTATCCATGCATGGGAATTATTTATATATCTTTCAGGATACAAATCCTTGCAAGGGAAATTACAGGTCAAGTTAGAATACACTTTTTAAAATCCACAGCAGACAATATTAATATGCAATAAGTAATTAGTATGCTTCCCACAGAGCAGTTGCTAATAAATGGCCCAATAGGTGCTGGAGGTCGCTGAAACAGAACTTGATGTGTCAGAGAAGGCTGCAGTGGGTAGGAGTATCAGCACCTCCTGATGCCCAACTTGCAGAAGCACTTTCCACCAAGGCATGCTGCCACTGGATAGCACCCCATAAGTATTAATACATAATTATAGTTACAGCCCATGACATTCTGTGTTTAATAGTTCAAACTCTTCAAAGGAAATATGAATTACAAATAATCACTTTGAAACTGCTACAAATAGCCACTTTAAATTCATTTTATTTAAAAGGCAGGGTATAAACTTCTGAATAAACTAATAAAATACACAGACTGAATATGTTAAATATTTAAGTTATATCCATTTTTTTACTTGGCTCCATCAGTAAAAAAAACTTAAGTCATGCAGTAACCATAAATATAAAATTAGGACTTGAGTCTTTGTAAGCTAGTCTTCTGGCTATGGAGCAGTCCAACTTAACATGGCTGTTCAAATGTACTTTCAAATATGAGTGTACCAGAAGTCCATATTTAGTGAGTAGCCTATATTGAGGATTTGCATGCACACAGATGCACACACAAAGAACAGGCAGCTGTGAATGAGTGCTACATTCTTTCAAATATTGACACTATCCATACAGTAGTCTGAATTTGCAGCTAGTTCTGAATAATGATCACACACACATGTTTTGAAAGACAATTTTAAAATAGTAACAAGATGTACAAACACTTGAATGTGTCCATTAGCTTACAGCTGTCACAATCTCCATTGAGAAATGTAGCTCAGCTGTGCAAACCCCAGGGAGGAGAATGGATAGATGTAATGGTCTGAAATTGGTTTTAAGCCTGCTTTCTTGTTGGGAAGTACACAAGTTATTCTCTGAAATCTAGAAAAAGAAGTGAATACATGGTGTAAAACTTCCCACTCTTATGTGGGATCCAGTCTTCTGCTGAATATGCATGTGTGCAAACAGTTTAAAATATTCTCAGATTTGCCATATATTCAGAAATGTGGGCTAGCATACTAGCCATTCCTAAATTAATTGTCACTAGTACTCTGCAGCTAAGCTCAGACTGTACCTCCAAACACAGCTAAAGGTTTTGGCTTACCTCATCTCTGCTGTCTCCAAGGCAGAAGCTACATAAGATCATTCTTAGATGTTTCTGAGGTGTTTTGAGCACTTTGGAAATGTAGGGTAAAAATAAGTCCCAATCTTCTCCATTTTGGAGCCTGGAAGTGGGTGTTCATCCTTTATTTCAGTGCATTTTTGAATCTCTTTCTGCTTCTGCACAACTGCAGTGTCACTCCTGCCCTTTGGTTCCCAAGTCTGAAGCTCATGTTCTTGCCATTTGTCCTGAAGGGCAAAGTTGAATTGCAGATCCCTGCATCAAGGACACTTGATGTCCATATGCAATATTCGCAGTGGAATCTGCAGATCAGGAATATTGGCAGCATCTGTAATATGCCCCATGCTCTGCAGTCTTGGTTCTTGTACAGTACTGGAGATACTGAAGGATTGTGTGTGTGCAAGCTAATAAAATCGACCCTAAACAAGGCTAAAGTCATTATGATTGGCAGTCTGAGAAATGAAAGTACAGTGATACCTTGGCTCATGAACGCTTCAGTTCATGACCAAATTGGGTCAAGAACAGAAATTTCTGAAAAATTTTGCCTCAGGTCGCAAACTCCTCATCGGGTGATGATCACGATCGCGCCATCTCCCCCCCCCCCCCGCACGCGCCTGCTTCAAATTTTTGTGATTAAAAAAAAAATAGTTACAGAATGGATTAACCTTATTTACATTGAACCTTATGGGGAAATTTGACTTTGCTCACGACCAATTTGGGTCACGACCAGAGTCCTGGAATGGATTAAGTTTGGGAGCCAAGGTACCACTGTATTAGGGTATACATCATAGTGTAATTTTTGCTGGAAACCAGAGATGACTTGCATATAAAATTTTGAATGCTTGGAAATGCAGGCACAGTTTTTCTTTGTCATTTGAGGCTTTTACAGTAATAGATTCTGACATATACATGGACCTGCCATTCACACTTGTCAAGAGATGTATACATTTTGCATGGGCATCAGCTTTCAGATTCCAAATAGAGTGTACAGTTCTAAGAGCTAGGGGCAGTTGACACTATCTGCCTACATTATGTGCCACCCTTGCACTGTTTAAAAATTAAAATCTTGTGGTATTCTGGCCTGGTAACACACTTCAGAGGCAAAAAGGCTGCATCCCTGCAGCTACTGAAGGCTGGCCCAGCAACAACAGCAACAAGAAAGCTCAGGAGAGCACTTCTTGCCTTGTTGCATCACAGAATCTTCAACAGCTGTTCACAACCACTAGAGCATTAATTAACAGCTGTCTCTTCTGAAGGTTCCAAGGGACAGGACCAGCTGATACTATCTGCCCACTGGCACCAGTGAGGTTCAAGAGACATCCTGCTAAAGGAAGAGAAGAGATGGTGCTGATGATGAAGAATTTCATTTCTATAAGTGCTGTGAAAACTTTGGAGTAAAATACTTCTTTAGGGTATTTTAAATTGTTGCTTGCATTTACCGTAAACTACTCTGAGAACTTGTTGAAAAGCACTGTAAATAAAAAGAAAGTGAAACATTTCCCTAATGATTAACTTGCTTAAAGTGTACCTGATCTGTCAGGTTATAGCAGTGGCTTGGAGCACAATTCTCCAACTAATGAGAATTAGTTGGAGTCTTTTTTTTTTAACCTCCAGTCTTTTTTTTAACTTTGACCTGACAAATCTATTATTGTACCTTCATACTTTATCACTATGAAGTCCTTTCTGTGGGATTGCCAAAACACACTGGAGGCTGCAATACCAAAAAGAAATTATATCATTGCCCCAATTCAATATGCTACATATCTTACCACAAGGATGGTGAACTGCAGGATGCTGCTGCAATTTTTTGTGGCCCCTAATTCCCTGTGCATCAGGGTGGTTGCCACTTCTGATCCAGCAGTCAGAGTATCACAGGGGCATCCTCTCTAGTCATTAGTGCAGAACATGAGGGAGACTGAAGTACTGAAGGAAAGATCTCCCAATGTCCCAAGGCGATAGCAAACCCATTCCTCTGTAAGCTGATACATGCTGATGTATGGACAAAGCACTTTTCTGTCATGGAAGGTGCAGTGCAAATTTGGTTTATATCACAATAATGGGAAAAATCCTCACAGTTACTGAGCTGAAACTGTTGGCTCTAAATCACTCAGTACAGTTTTGGGTTTTTTTAGGGTTCCACTTTTGTCGTTTTTACACATCATGCATTCACTGATGTAATGTTGTGAAACCTGTTTGTGTATGATGTTGCCAATTGAAGATGGCAGTGTAATTTGTGAGCTCTTCCCCCCATTCTAGGAAATATTGTGTCATGCCTAAGAAGAACAGCAAAAAACCCCTATATTTGGCCAAGGGGGTCTTAAATCTTGCTTTAGGATTCAGGCATTTTGGCAAATTTTGACTTGACAGATTAGAGCCTCCTTAGGATGACTTAAACCCTATGCTTTCTAAGGACGACACCACAACTGAGAGTTTGGATCCTGTGACTGAAATTTCATTTATGAAATGAAATAAATGAAGTGGTCAGTTAGCTGAAACAACTCCAGCTGGAATTTACTACAGAATGGCCTACAGTAATAAAACCATTGGAGAAAAAAACCTTGGATAGGATTAAGCTCAGAGACACAGGTTCAGTTTGCAAGGTCCAGCCAGGATGCAACAACAGCACAGTTGCTTAACCAGTGAGTCATCAGAGCTGAGTGCAAGTGAATGAGAACTTCCCACACATTTCCCACTTCTGCCTTGCATCTACTTTCTGAAACAACTGGGTTGTAATGAAGCATTACTGGGTTGTTAGTTATGATGTCTGAATCTGTCAAACAATGTTGTTGATTAAAATCCACTGAGAATTTTTACTTTGCTATAGGGATGAAATTCCAGTTTGTTTAATCTTCACCAACTCAGAGTGCCAGGTTTCGATGGCACAACTAACAACCCAGAACACAGCATTCCTGGCTTGTTATGGAAAGTGGAAGAAAAGCAGGTGGTGAGTGGGTGAAATTGAGGGGTGTTTTTGTTGTATAACATGCATATAAGCCCATTGATCCCCTCCTTGAACGAAAGTGTTAATGTTTAAAATCTTTTCCTAAGGTGACTTTGCTAAGCTGACTTTGATAATGGCGAAGATGGTAAGAAGACAATGTGCATTTTGCCCAGAGGATGAAGAATGTGCCATTATGTATATTGCTGAAGAACAGAATCTTGCAGTTCATCAAGACTGTTTGGTGAGATTTGCAAGGGCATTCTAACAGTGCACAATAACTGACTGGAAAATGAAAACACTCTTTCAAGGCAATTGTAACAATTATACCTATGCAATTTCCAATGCTTTCTCTCTAGCTTCATGCGAGAAATTTGAATTCTACCTTTGGGACAAGTAATAAAAGAAAATATAGGAGGTAAACTTTGGAAGACCAGATTGGCGTACTAGTTAAACTGAACTGCCTGGCCAAATTACCACCTTCTTTGCCACTTGAGTAGTCATTTTCAGTGCATTGAAAAACTACAGATGTTTAGTGGCTGTTTCTATCACAGTTGCACTGGCATAAGTCATTGGCTGAAGCAGGTCTAGCAAAATGGCAGGGATGTTGTACCTCAGACCTGGGGTCCAAGTGCAGTCCACCTCAGGTTCTAGTCTAGCTGCCCAGGTTTTCCAATAAGAGTTTTACATGAAAATGTGGCTGGCCTTTTTGGACTTGCTGCTTTTGCCTTCTGTCCCCACTTTCCACTAGAAAGTGGCCCAGGAGAGCTTCCTTGAAACTGAATTAAGTCCTCTGGCTGAAAGTGATAAGGGATTGCTCAGCCACCTGTTCTTCTGTTTGCCTGTCTCTTTCTCTCTCTCCCACTTGGTTTGCTTATTGTCACTGGTTTTTGAAAACTGCCAGTACAATACCTTGGTGGAAGGGGATACAAAGTGCACTTTTGTCTCTTGTCACCGAACAGTGACAGGCAGAGAACACTTGTTGTTCCCATGTTGTGTCACTGGAGACGGGGGGACAGAAGTTGGAGACAGAGTGGAGGATTGGAATCAGAAAGTACAGGCGCTACAACATGGTACTTGGAAAGTGGTTAGCAGTGCCCAGTGCAGTGGCATCAAGAGCCTGCTCTGAATGCTCCATAGTTGCATCTGCTCTAGGTATTTCTCACCAAGGCAGATCTCATCCCATTACCTCTATTGCTGTACAGCCAGCTAAACACCCCTTCATTGCTGTGAGTACCAGTTCTGTTAGAACTGCTTTTGAATATATCATCCTTTGTCTGTCTGGAAAGTTTGATACTCAGGAATGCCTAGGCAGCTTATGGTTTTCACCTCATTTTTACATTATGGTCAAAAAAAGCTGGAGACCTGGGAGTATCTTGTGCCAACAGTATTTTTTCAACTATTTTTGACTAACCAGGAAGTGGCATCAGTTGTGTTCCCTTTACTTTGAAGCCAGATAATTATAACTGTATATGTTCTGCTTCTTTTCCTTTCTCTCTCCTCCTCTGATTCTATCCTTTTGTCCCCATGAACCACTTACACCTTTTCACTAACACCTGGTCCCATTCCTCACTTTGCCATTTCAGTAACTGATGAAGATTCACTTCCCAATCTTTGCCTTTCTCTATTTCTGTTAGGACAGTTACAGTTAATATACTGGTTGGTATACTAACAGACTGTGTTTCTCTTTTGTTAAGTCTGCATGTGCATGCGGAAATAAAGTCTATCTTTGGACTTGAATAGTTGTTTGAACTATTTTCTCTCTCTTTAGAAGTCCCGGTTGAAGCACAGTGCATAAATCTGCTGTGTGGATGCCACACCCCTGGAAAAAGTCCCTTTAGTCCTGCCTTTCTTATTACATATGTACACATAGGAATCTATCTATGCACTCTCCCTGTGTGTGTGTATGTGTTTGTCCCTCCCTGGAAGAATTCCAAACAAGACACAAGACACTCCACGGGACCCTGAGGTTTACCAAGAAGATCCTGAACACCAGGGAGAGAGGGCTTCAGATTTTTCCCTTCAAAGGGTGACACACTCCTTCTGAATCAGCAGTGGATACTGGGCCACCACGAAGTCCTTAAGAATTCCAGAGCCTGAAGGTATAAGCTAAAACTATGGCCAGGTGAAGGAGTGACTGCTTGTCAAGAAACATTCCTGAAAAGAAAGGTCTCCTCGTGCACAAGGCCTTGTTCACAAGGAAGACTTTTGCCAGAGGGTCCATAAAGAGCTGCAGCTGAGTACCTCTCTGGAAACTCTGACTATATTGGCTTTCAGTAAAAGCTTACTAGCTGGAACAACAACTTGCCTGAGTGCCTAGTGTCTTGAAAACTTGCTTCTCTGACCTCTGTACTACTGAGGCTTTGTGCTACTACCACAAAGTGGACTCCCACTTGACGCTGTTTCCTTGGTTGTGTTTTTTATTGAACTGCTTACAGCATGACTGTTCTTTTCATTTCTTTCTTTGAAAGCTCCCTTTTGCTGGCAACACCGTGTCTAATCATTGCTCTTGCATTTGCTCCTCAGTTAGCATAATGCTGAGGTTGACCCAATGTTAGTGAATATGCAGCAACAGCTGTCCTTTCTCTGTTGGGGTCCCTTAGCTCCTAAGATTGTGTTCATGAAAATATTTGTTGAGGTACAGGTTGTTGTTGTGGTTAGTTGTGAAGTCGTGTCCGACCCATTGTGATCCTATGGTCAACATTCCTCCAGGCCTTCCTGTCCTCCACCATCCCCGAAGTCCACTAAAGTTCATGCCGCTTCAGTGACTCCATCTATCCACCTCATTCTTTGCCATCCCCTTCTTCTTTTATCATCTATTGTTCCCAACATTAGGCTCTTCTCCAGTGAGTCCTTCCTTCTCATTAGATGGCCAAAGTATTTGAGTTTCATCTTCAGGATCTGGCCTTCTAAAGAGCAGTCAGGGTTGATCTCCTCTAGGACTGACTGGTTTGATCGCCTTGCAGTCCAAGAGACTCGCAGGAGTCTTCTCCCGCACCACAATTCAAAGGCCTTAATTCTTCGGCATTCAGCCTTCCTTACGGAACAAATTTCACAGCCATACATTGCAACTGGGAAAACCATAGCCTTGACTTTACGCACTTTTGTCAGCAGGGTGATGTTTCTGCTTTTTAGTATGCTGTCTAGATTTGCCATAGCTTTCCTCCCAAGGAGCAGGCGTCTTTTAATCTCTTGGTTGCAGTCCCCATCTGCGGTGATCTTGGAGCCCAGAAAAATAAAATCTGTCACTACCTCCATTTCTTCCCCATCTGTTTGCCAGGGAGGACCAGATGCCAGCTTAGTTTTCTTAATGTTGAGTTTCAAGCCAAGTTGAAACTTGTGCTCTCCTCCTTCACCGGCATCAAGAGCATTGCCAAACTCATTTCTCAATTTTGAACCAATCAGTGGTTCCATCTCCTGTTCTCACTGTTGCTTCTTGACCTGCATATTGGTTTGTCAAGAGACAAATAAGATGGTCTGGAACTCCTATCTCTTTAAGAACCTGCCACAGTTTGTTGTGATCCACACAATCAAAGGCTTTAGCATAGTCAATGAAGCAGAAGTAGATGTTTTTCTGGAACTCCCTAACTTTCTTCATGATCCAGCATATGTTGGCAATTTGATCTCTAGTTCCTCTGACTCTTCGAAATCGTGCCTGTACTTCTGGAAGTTCTCAATCCACATACTGCTGGAGCCTAGCTTGTAGGATTTTGAGCATAATTTTGCTAGCATGTGAAATGAGTACAATGCTGCGGTAGTTTGAACTTTCTTTGGCATTGCCCTTCTTTGGAATTGGAATGTAAACTGACCTTTTCCAATCCTGTGGCCACTGTTGAATTTTCCAAGTTTGCTGGCATATTGAGTGTAGCACTTTTACTGCAACGTCTTTTAGGATTTTGAATAGCTCAGCTGGAATACTGTCACCTCCACTAGCTTTGTTGTTGCTCAGACTTGCTAAGGCCCGTTTGACTTCACATTCCAGGATGTCTGGCTCGAGGTCAGTGACCAACCCATTGTGGTTATGAGGGACGTTAAACTCTTTCTTATATAGTTCTTCTGTGTAATCTTGCCACCTCTTCTTTCTCTGGAATTCTGCATTCAGTTGAGTGTATCTTTCCCTTTCTCCCTTGCCTTTCACTTCCCTTCTTTCCTCAGCTATTTGTAAAGCTTCCTCAGACAGCCATTTTGCTTTCTTGCATTTCTTTTTCTTTGGGGTGGTTTTAGTTGCTACCTCTTGTACAATGTTGCAAACCTCCGTCCATAGTTCTTCAGGCACTCTGTCTATCAGATCTAATATTCCTTAAATCTATTTGTCACCTCTACTGTATATTCATCAGGAATATGATTTAGGTCATACCTGAGTGGCCTAATGCTTTTCCCTACTTTCTTCAATTTAAACCTAAATTTTGCAACAAGAAGCTCATGATCTGAGCCACAGTCAGCTTCTGGTCTTGTTTTTACTTACTGTGTAGAGCTTCTCCATCTTTGGCTGCAGAGCACATAGTCAGTCTGATTTCTGTGTTGACCGTCTGGTGATGTCCATGTGTAGAGTCGTCGTAGTGATGTGATGTGTTGGACCCCTTAGACAATCTTCCACATAAATGTAGATTAAATTTGATAGCACTGTGGTCACTATATCTAACTGATTCAACAACATTTACATATTGTACTTGGTCCTAGCAATCCAGGATTGTCTCCCCGCTGGTTGTCTCCCCTCTGGTTGGTTCCATGACTGATTGTTCTAGGACATAGTCATTTAGGGCACTGACATATTTAACTTTTAGGACTGGAATGTGCTTTTATCTGGACCTTGTGGGAGTAGTGGAAATCATACATTATTGTAACGTTTCTTTATCATGAGACCTCCTGGATTGTCATACATATCCATCCACAATTCTGCTTACATAGAAACAGAGTGAATCGGAAGAGGTCTCCTGGGCCATCTAGTCTGACCCCCGGCTCCAGCCAGCACCGCTCATGACATAGCCACCATGTGCATGTCCAGCCTATCCGTAAACACCCTCACTAAGGGGCTTCAACCACCTCCCATGGAAGTCCATTCCATGCCTTAGGGGTCCTAACCATCAGGAAGTACTGTATTTTTCGCTCTATAAGACGTGCCTGACCATAAGACGCACCTAGTTTTTAGAGGAGGAAAACAAGAAAAAATATATTCTGAATCAAATGGGCACACAATCACAGGCACATTCCCCATCGCTTCTCCATGGGCTGCACATCTGACAGACTTACTGCACACACATATTCGCTCTATAAGACGCACAGACATTTCCCCTTACTTTTGATGGGGAAAAAAGTGAGTCCTATAGAGCAAAAAATACGGTACTTCCTGGCATCCACCTTGAATCTTGGTTCCCTGAGCTTTGCTCCATTGCAATGCATCCTGCCCCCCATTGCACAGGAAAAGAGGTCACGACCCACCTCTTTGTGACACCTCACATACTTGCATGTCACTAACAGGTTCCCTCTGACTCTGCTCTTCTCAAGCCTGAAAAGGCTCAGCTCACTCAGTCTCTCTTCATATGGCTTTCCCTGCAAAGCAGCCACCATCCTTGTGGCCCTTCTCTGCATTGATTCCAACTTTGCTATATTCCTCTTGTAATGAG
This sequence comes from Varanus salvator macromaculatus, assembly GCA_023646645.1. Lineage (NCBI taxonomy): Eukaryota > Metazoa > Chordata > Lepidosauria > Squamata > Varanidae > Varanus > Varanus salvator. Next base: position 17,825,319 of record JAIXND010000798.1, on the reverse strand, counting down.
GGGCCCAGAATTGAACACAATACTCCAGCTTTGGGCACACCAGAGTCATATAGAGTGGCAGTAATACCTCTCTCAATCTAGAAGCCATACTTCTGGCTATACAACCAAGGGTGGCGTTCACACTCTTGACCACAGCATCACATTGCTGACTCATGCTTAGCCTGCAGTCAACCAGCACCCTGAAATCCTTTTCATAAGTGCTGCGCACCAGTCACTTGACTCCTATTCTGTGCTTATAACACCCATTCCTATGCCACAAGTGCAAGAACTTGCACTTATCCTCATTGAACGCCATCCTGTTGTCCCTGGCCCACCCATAGTCTGTTCAAATCCTTTTGGATCTGGAGTAACTGCTGTTCAGTTGTAGCCACTGCCCCCATTTTAGAATCACCTGTGAATTTAATCCGCAGACTGGTCACCCCCTCTTCCTGGTCATTGATAAAATGATTGAATAGGATCGGTCCCAGGACAGAGCCCTGGGGGACCCTGCTCATCACCGGTCACCATTCTGATGATTCCCCATTAATAGTTACCCTCTGCTTTCAGTTCATCAGCCATGCCCTAATCCATCAGACAGTGCATGGGTCCATCCCAAACCTCCTCAATTTCTCAACCAGAATATCATGGGGCAGTTTCTCAAAGGCCTTGCTGAAATCCAGATAAATCACATCCACCATATCCCCTCCATCTAGCCACCTCGAAACCTTGTCATAGAATTCCAGAAATTTTGTCTGGCAGGACCTGTTTTTGCAGAAACTGTGTTGTGTGGCCACCAACCTCCCTTCTCTATCTGAGGTTACTAGATCTCTTGCTATCTCTTGCTACTTAAAAATGGAGGTCAGTGGACATGAGAGTACCCCTGCCAAATCCCTAAGTACCCTTGGTGTAACCTGGCCCCAGGCCAGGGCTCCTGAACAGGTCAGTCCCCCAAGCCCTCATCAGCTCCAACCTCCCCAAGCAGAGAAACCTGTTTCCCAGATCCAGGTTGGTGCTAGAAGATGGAGGCTTTGCTGGCTTCCTCCTCCTGTGGGTGACATGCTTCCATGCCTCAAAAGTTTAGTTGTGACCAGGTGTGACCTTTAGCAGGAAAAAAGTTCTGTGACTAAACAGGTGACTAAAACAGGAGCTTCAGCAGCAAATAAAGAGCCCTGATTATTTCCAAAGCAAACAACTCCAAAGAGTTCCAAAAGGAAAGAGCAATTTTGAGCAAGGCTGAGGATCTCAGAGGCACTCCAGAAATACCTGTTCAAAGAATGGATAGTGAAGTTATCAGTGGATAAAGAGAGTGGAACTTGGTGGGGAAATTAAGAGTCAGTATACTGAGGCTTAATCTACATAGTTCAGATTCATAGTTCATAGTTTGTTGGAAGGTGGTTTGTCTGATCTGGGAGATAGTGGCAAGGGGCGGCCTATAAATTTCCAAATAAATAAAATAAATAAATAAATAGTGCTTAACCTGCTTTGGATGAGGATTTACTGCTTATCAGGACAAGGTACGAGGTGCATTTATTCAGCTAAGACCTGTTTATAGATTTCCATGCCCTGGTATCTTCTGGACTGTAGTATCAATATGCGATGTCCATAGACTGTACTTGAAGAGTTCTCAGGAACTTCAGTTTGCACCTAACACAGCTTCTAGTATACCAGCTAAGACCAGCAATAAAGGACATATCTCACCAGTGTTCAAGCAGCCATCCATTTTTGAGCATAATTAAACATGTTGGCTATGAACTTTAAAGCCCCAAACAATAGTGGCAGAGTATTATTGCTTCTTTCCTGCCATCCCTCCACAAAGTAGGCTCAATGCTGACCTTTAACTTACAGCTAATTGAGTTCACTTAGTTGCACTCATATTTTAACTATTGGAATGTACTTGGTTGCACTCATTCTAGCTGTTTCTTTAAAGGAGGTAAACCAGGGACTGAGAGGTCTCTATTTGGTGGATGGAGCAATTGGCTCAGTCACCCAAGTACCAGCACAGAATGGTAAGGACTTCAGCAGGTCATCCCAACTGGAAACTCCCTGAGGAGTCTTGGAAATTGATCCAGTTTCATCATCTTCTGAGAGCAGACCATCATAATAGGTCCATCATCCCTGAAGAAGGGAATAAGCATTGTAAGTGCAAATCTCACCAAGCAACACTTCCCACAGAACTTTCCTATTTTCTGATTAACATCCTGCCTTTCCAGATTGTAACTCCTTTTCCATTTTCTTGGCTGTAATGATCTGCTCCTTCAGTGATGTCTGCAGACAAATCTTTTGACTACAAGTCCCAGATCTTCATTCTCTAAACCTTCGAGCTCTGAACCAATGAATTTCTTCACCAAAACTTGTCCTTGAACAAGGTTCTGTCCTTGATTGTGAGGTCCTTTGTCTCAGGTTCATGCCAAGTCTATAATCTACAAGCCCTCAAAATCAGCTTTGGGGAAATTTTCCAGCAAGTTTTCTTTCAAACTAGTACATTGAAGCATTTCCTCTAGTTCTCACAGATTTTGGAGCCTTATTAGCTTGATTTAAATGAAGATGTAGCCCTATGGCTAGAGAAATCCCTTCTGATCCTTCACAGTCTGCCAAAAACATGAGCAAGGCTTCCTTGGCCTCAGCAAATCCCCAGACTGAAATGGTTCCAAGAGATTTTGCTAATGCCCCAGGCTCCAGTGATCATGCTGACTGCTGATACATCCAGGCAGAACTGAGCAGCTGCTAGTGCTCCTTTGACAGAACAGGTATTTTGGGTCTCCAAAGGAGATGCAAACAGTGCACAAATCATGGGAGGAAATGTTGGAGGGCTATTAATGAAATCCGCAACTCCCACGTTGGTACTTGGTCCTACTTTACCTTTGGCTCCATTTCTAATGCACTGTAAACAACTTACCCAGTAATAGATAATTACAGACCTAATATTCCTTCCAAACTGATTGGATAATACACCTGCACTGATTTCTGATTAGGACCTGAATATAGCTAGCAGTGCAGTTCACAGCAGCAAATCATCATACATAGTGTCTAACCCCAATTCTGTTATTTGCTGTGCTAAGCTTTCAGAAAGCTATGAAGAACATCATTTTTTCCCAGGTTTGCTTATGAAGTGGAAGGGTCAGTCACTTTTGTAAGAATACTCTAGGTTCTCCCCCTCCCCACTCTGGTTACTCTCTGGTTTCTTTGTACTAAATTTTATATCTAATAGATATCTATATCTATTTTATATCTATATCTATATTTATATCTATATCTTTATATTTAATGTTTTAATATTGTGTAGGCTTTTTAATTATTGTATAGTGTTTAGCCTACAAGGTTTTTGAGGTTGTGAGCCGCCCCGAGGCTTGTGGCAAGGGGCGGCCTATAAATCTGTTAATTAATAATAAATAAATAAATAAATAAATAAAATATCATGATTTAGTCTTATGTTAGATATAACTGGGAGAGCATTGTCAAAATTAGTACAGAGATTTTTAATCTTTCAGAACTTGTAAGGGAATGTTTTTCTCATTTTTTGCCATTACCAGTTGAATGATTCGTGTTAGAGTGGTGGATCTCATTTTCTTATGCATAACAAGTAGAGGTAAATTGTTTTTATTAGCATATATTTATTAGTTATTTAAGTATGGTTATTTGTTATTTAAGATATATCTCAGGTATACCTGTGTATTTTGTCTTTCAGATTCCTTAGAGGAATTAAAGTACAATGCTCATTTTTTTTTAGTAAGGGCAGTAATTGTTTCTCTTTTCTGCCACTGAAGAGGATTAAGTTGCTTGAAGCATGTTTGAAATTTCATATTGTGCATATGTACAGCCTATATTTGTATTGTATTGATGAGCATTTGTGACTACTAATTGTTTTAATTTTGAGTGAACTATTGATCTTTGGATTAAAATTTTATTATTTTCAGACATACATACTTTTGCTTTAATTTTTTATGTTTCTATGGTTTGCAAGTGGTTTAGGATGGAATTGTTTGATTGGTGCCTGTGTATGACCAAACCAGAACAGTTGAGGGCAAAATGTCAGGAGCTGCAAATGCTGAAAAGTATGCAGAGTGTACAAAAGTAAACTGCTTTGAAGACGTGAGGTTTGCTTTGTGCAGAACCTTGAACACATCTTTTGCTGACCTGCCACTAAATTTCAGCTCCACACAGTGCGTGTCCAGAGAGCATTCCTTGCTATCAAAGCGTTATGTATTTATTTATTTATTTTTCGATTTATATCCTGCCTTTTTCCTACAAAGGGCTCAAGGCAGCTTACATCATTCTCCTCCTCCATCTTATCCCCACAACAACCCTGTGAGGTAGGTTGGGCTGAGAGTCTGTGACTGGCCCAAAGTCACCCAGTCGGCTCCATGGCCGAGCAGGGACTAGAACCCAGGTCACCTGAGTCCCAGTCCCACGCTCTTAACCACTGCACCACACTGGCTCTCACCTGGAACACAACCGTTCTATGGCAAAGATGTGTTGGCTTGCAGTTGGAAAGAACAAGTGCCACCCATTGCAGGAAGAACTGTTGACCATGTGTGGGTACAAAGCATCTCACACAAGACCATGAAAATGCAAGAGGTTCACACTTAGGCAAATGTGAAAAACCATTGCAATATACCTTATACAGCAAGCCTAAATTAACATTTGCATTTGTTCATCAGAAATATATTATTTGAGCATTGCTTCTGTACTCTTCATTGTCATCAGATAAATAGTTCTTCTGGCCTTCTTGACTCAGGTGAGGATGTTATAATGCTGTTGTCCTGCCTTATCCACTCAATTTTACAGGGATTCAGAATTCATTATCCTATATTAGTAACTTTCCTGTGTTTTCCCATTCCTTCCTCTGCAGATAATTGATCATGTAAGAACTGTTGTAAGCCTTCCAACATTTTAACTGTTCTAATCCACACCAAATAATGCATATGCATTAGAAGGGTGGGGTTTAAACGTCTTTGTAAAAAAATGGCTAAATGTGCCTTCTCATTGACAACGCCAAGTATCTCTATCTGGAAGCACCTTTAAAACCTATATATTGCCACAAGATTCACTGACTGTACACATTAATAAGTTATCCCATATGCAGAAATACTGTACATGTCTGCCATTTTAGAAAAAGGTAGCTATGGTATTAAGACCACAGCATCAGCATGTCCATCAAAGTTAATTTTTGTATCTATCTGATTAAAAAATATATAGAAGCTTCAAAATATCTCGTCAACTTTTTAAAAAGAGAATGATCTATCTGTTGTGAATTTAAGATTATAAGGTGAACTTTATGTCGTGAGGCATCTCATGGGCAGAACCGACTGGGGTCAGACTAGATGGCCCAGGAGATCCCTTCTGACTCTCTCTGTTTCTATGTTTATTCAGCTGTTTCATACACTCTTTTTTGACAGTGCACAAGAAACACGAAGAAGAAAACTGTGTTGCTTAATTATAGTTACTGTTCTTTATGCAGTTGCTTGCAGTGTCATATCCTGCCCTTCATCCCACTCAACAGGAGATTGTCCAGAGGATCACTGTTGAAAATCTTCTCTGTCGTGGTCAAAAGACAGACGAGTGGAAAGTACTGTGCACTTGGTGCAACCAGCAAAGCAGCACTGCTAATATTCCAGAGGTTTTAGTAAATTCTGTCCATGGTGCCTTCACAAGATGCATTCCTGTAGCAGATTTCTGCTATGTAAAGAACTAACTCAAAAGGCAACAGTTATAGATTACTAACTCTTTGTTTTGGCCCTAAAATTTAACCCCAGCCCATTCACTCACAAATCACAAAGGGGTTATGAACATCTGATGTTAGAAGCAATTCTTCCTGATGTTTGTCATCTTTTCAATTTTACAGACCATTCTGTATTTTATTAGTGCACCGATTATTTATTCTTGCATACATTCCTGAGCAGTAGGATATTTTAGGGTGAGAAGTGCATGCATTTTTGATCACTTCTGTAAGAAACAATATAGAGTTGCAAGTTTAAACAGATGGGAAGCTTGTAGGCAACTAATGTGCTATCTGTATTCTGTCTTTGTATTTGAAAAACTGCTTCTGCCATCCATAAACTTCTGAGCAACTTTTTATGTGAAATGTAGATGGCAGTGAAAACTGCAATAATTGTGCCTTCAGGGCTTATCCAGACAGGATGTTAATACAGATTTCACTGGTTAGAGTAACAACTGGCCATCACCCATTTCACATCATCAAGGGCTTGTTGATACAAATCTCTAGAGACATATTTTATATAATCAAAGAACATGTTTATGGAAGTCTAGAAGTGCATCAGATGTGGGTGAAGTATGTTCCTAGAGAAGTTAGCTGTACTGTCCAATTTCACAGTGGTAACTGAAAGAAACATTGATTTTTAACAGAGATCTTAAAGTGTGCTTGAATTTACAATGATGTTTTAAAAGGAGGGAGCAGCACTGAGCTCCTGAAGGTGAGTGGTTTTCCATGCAGGCAAAGAGAAACTGAGGAGGAAATACAATGGATTGTAGGTGTGTTAGATTCCATAGGAAGGATAAACTGATGAAAGATTGCCTGTGTGAGGTTGTTTTAATATCCTTTTCTTCTCTGTTGCATCATGTCAGTTTAGGTAGAGGGTCTTAAACATTTCTTGAGTCTTCTAGGAAGGTGGAACAGCAAGCAATTTGTGCTTATTATGGAACAGAATTTGTTAATATAGAATGTGGGCTATCAGTAGCTAAGAGTGGCTGTTTGTGAATGCACAGAAGAACCTCCTAACATTGGGCAAATTGAATTATTTCCTGTTTATCCTTGTTGCTGTTCCTTACCATTCCATTTTGGAATTGCCTATTTTTAAATGCTTGTCTTATTTCTGTTTTTATTTATAGTTATATTCCTCAGGATTTGTGGAATCTGAAGAACATAACCCTGAGAATCTTGATATCAGGTTCGATGTGACTTCAGTAATGAGTGAAATAAAGAGAGGAAAGAGACTGGTGAGATACCCACTCTTCTTGATTTTATAACAAACTGCCTATAACAGCAAATTATACAGATGAGTTAAAATAGTTCCTTTCATATTCATGCCATGTTAATTTGCCTCCTAATTGGACCTCTAATTAGGAAGCAGCAATGTAAAGAAATGGTCTGCTTTCCCTCTCATTTTGAGTAAAAGTGCTTTTTGTCACCCTTTAATACACACCACAATAGTACTGAGAGTTTAGTAAGAATAAGGGCCATAAAACTGATTTGTTTACATATGGTGTTGCCAGAACCCTCCCCAACACAGGGTCCTCATCAGGGAAATTCAGAATGTGGAACTGTTATCCAAGGTAAACCAGAATAAGTCAAAGCTCTTAGGCCATACTATTGTTAATTGTAGGCAAATTACATTAAGAAATAACCCTGTTTTCTTGGGTTAAAGTACCACAGAATTATCCAGGATTTAACAGATATTTGTAATAATCCAGTTGAGTATAACTGATGGAAAGCATTGCCCAATATATTTAAGGGAATTGTAGGCCCTTAAATGATCATGATTTTAAAAAATGAAAGCATTCCAAATGGTGTCACTTTTCAAAATTATTATTTTTCTATTTCAAACGATCTAAATTTTAATCTCAGGAAATCCTGGCACTTACTAGTTTAGTCCAGGATAGTAAAAAGGCTCAGTACAACCAGAAAAATATTTACAGAGAAAAACAACAATTAGGAGCACCTAATCTGAAAACGTCTGTGAAGCATTTCAACTTCTAGAGGTTTGGGGTTTATTGAATTGAACTGGAAAATATAAATCTTCAGGACATTCCACTCAGAGAGGCTGTCAACACAAACAACACTCAAGCACTCTTGCCAGTTTGACCCTTTTGCAATAACAGCTGTCCAGAAATGATGGGCCTGTTGTGCTTCAGTGTTCTTCTGTTAACTGGAATATGAAATCCAGAACCGGAATATGAAATCCAGAACCGCCATACTGGTTTGTAAATACAGGAATCCTCCATTCCCCATTATGTGCAAAATGGGTAACTGTGTTTTTATTCCAGCAGTGTAAAATATGTGTAGAATATGGGGGTGATCCACAAGACAGCGGTGGATGCATGGGCCTCATGCTCGTTTCCAGCTTCCTAAACCTTGGCTTAGAAAGCTGAGATTGTTATACTTGAATTTGGTAGACATTTGCTTAAAGCCTCACAATCCTATTTTTTTCTGGCATAAACTTTCATGAATTTCAGGTGCAGAAAAACCTATGCCATGCAAGCTTATGTTAGACTAAATATATTAGTCTTTAAGGTGCCACAGAATTTAGACAGAATTTTCTAAAAACTGTGGAATAGTGCTGCCTTGCTGGTTGCACCAATTGCAGAACAGTCTTTATGATGTTTTTGCTGTGAGAGAGGAGCATGACTATACTCTTGAAATGGTTACAATCCTTTTTGTTGCAGATGTGCAATTTCTGTCGCAAGAAAGGAGCCACTGTTGGCTGTGAGATAAAAAACTGTCGCAGAAGTTACCATTATTTCTGTGCCCTCTGTGATGATGCTGCAATAGAAACAGATGAAATGCAAGGCATTTACCGGTATTTAACAGCAAGATTTCTAAAATCGCCACCATTTTGAATATCATAGAAACATAGAATTGTAGAGTTAGAAGGGGCATACAAGACTGTAAGGGGCCATTGAGTCCAACTCCCTGCTCAGTGTAGGACTCCAAGTTAAAGTATCCTTGGCAGATGGCTGTCTAGCTGTCTTCAGTGTGGGAGAGCCCACTTCCTCTCTAGGTAATTCGTTCCACTGCTATACTGCTCTGGCAGGAAAATTTTCTTGATGTCCAGCTGGAACCTGGCTTCCTGTAACTTGAGCCTGTTATATTGTGTCTTGCACTTTGGCATAGCTGAAAAGAGAGCCTGGCCCTCATCTGTGTGACAGCCTTTCAAGTATTTGAAAAGTGCTATTTTACCCAAGAAGCCATCTTCCATTTATCTTGGTTCTGAAACCATTATTTGGGTAGTTAAGAGAAAATGGAGTGTGGTAAAAGTTCATTGTCCTTTTGTTTGGTCTGTGAAAATAAACAATCCTGAAGTGTTTGAAAATGAAAACTGATAGGGGGACCAGAAAAAAAATATTCTTGGTATCTCTCCAAAATTAAGAGATGGTTTTGCAATGTTACAAAGCCCTTCCATTTGCTTTAGAATTCAGCTGTAATTTGGTAAAATCAAGTAGTTGGTATTAGATCACTATTGCCATCTTCAAAATATGAAAATAGCTCTAGAAACCTTGGCAGTTTTATCATTAAACTTTTTGATTTAGGCTCATGTTAGATATTGTAGGAAATATATACTAAAACTGACTGTATACTAACTAACTATATACTAAGCAATCAAGTATATTGGAGGAATGACATAATATTTCTGAAGACTAACAACTTCATTTTTTAAAAAGAGAGTCCAATCCTGTGCCCTCTTACCTGGAAGTAACTTTTATTGAGTTCAGTGGGGCTTTTTTCTGCGCGAACCAGCATAGGAGTGCTTTGTTAATTCTGCAAACTTAAGAGTTTTGGGGATTCTGGTTGAAGAGACTGAGTGAGATTACCAGAGGATGTTGCTTTGAAATGGTGATTATAGAGTAAACTGTGTGTTCTCATTTTCTAAACTACAAGGAATTCTCCATCTAATGCTATTAAAGTATAACCTGTTTAAGCTGTTTCCAATGGTAAACAGAGCATTTGAATAGAGTTTTACACAGCTCACATTTTATTAGGAAACTTTGACTCAACTTGGTTCTCAGAAAAATTGCTGAGGATACTTTTGGATATTACCTGTCAATAAATTCAACCCTGAGATATCTGTGAAGACATTTAATTAGACACCTGCTGCTGTTTGCTATTTCAGAGTCATCTCACACTTATTGTTAGTTTGCCATTCCGAAGATCATTTCCTGCCAAGTATAATGGGCAAACAATTTGACAGATTCCAGTTAAGCAGAGCTCTATACAACTCTTTTCTCAGCAGCAGTCTCCTTTGTACTGGAGGGCTGGGTTCAAGGCCAGTCTTTGTATTGCTCGGACTTGCATAGCTTCCAAGATTAGGCAGGACCAGGCACTACAGACTATACAGAAACTTTTAATGCATGAGTGTGATCATAAAAGAATCTACATACTAGTGACTTTATAATGTATTCACTAACTTATTTAGAATGTGCATATTGCTCCATAGTATGTATCTGAAGGTGGTTTGTGATACAAATGAAAAGCTATTAAAAACCCTCACAAAGCATGCAGTCCTATGGGCTGTGTCCTCAATAACTGTAACCCCCTGAATTTGGGAGCTTATGATCAGCCTATGCAGGGTCTTATCCTTTCTTCCTACTTTGCATTTTTGCTAACAAAGACATTTTGGAAGGGGAGGACAGGGGGCAGACTGGAAGAGGCTCAGGATAACTTGTCTGCTCCCTGTCCATGGTAATGCCCCCTTTTCTGCCTCTCCAAAGCCTCTTGCACAACCTCAGAGAGAAGTCACCTAGGACAGAGAGAGAATGGTAGATCTCTGACTGGTGTGCTGTATCTGCCCATGGAGCCAGGAATCTGAAGTTTCCTCTGTCCTGTCAGGCACTGTCTAAAATTGCTCCCTAAAGCACTTGAAGTGAAAAAGTGAGCTACAGTTTAAAAGTACCTTGCTCTAAATGTGTCTCAGAGGTGCTTGATCCACTCAAACAGCCTTGTGTGCAAATATGATTAAGCATCTCTACTCCAGTAAACTTAGTTTTAGAATGTGCCTCATCCATATGTTCTTGAATGCTGAGTCAGAATAAGGAGCTTTGTTCCTCTGCACTTTGCTGTGTATAGCTGTTTTACCAATAAAATGCCTTCTTTTGTCTTTTTTTTTAAGTGGTGAAATTCTGCAAACTTAAGTCTGCAAGCAGCTTTGTGTGATGTGGCACCCTTCCAATGTTTTGGACAAGAGTTTCTATAAGCCACATCTAATGTGGTTAATGCTGAAGGCCAGTTGAATTCTTAGTCTAAAACACCTGGAAAGGATCAGGTTGAGGAAAGCCATGCACTAAAACACATTAGTGGTACTGTACTTGGGACAGTTTTTGGGAGACCCTAAGGAAATTGGGATATTGGATCTTCTCCCAGTATACATTCTTTAAAGTAGATGCCTTTAAGAATGCCTTTAATTTGAAGTTGCAGAAATTTTAATTCATTTATTAAATGAAATACATTATACTCAAGATACATGGCAATTCTTTGTTATGAGGCTGATCAAGTAATTCTTGATGTTCTTACACCAAGGGAAATTGGTGAGGTCTTTTATCTGGATCTGGGAACAAATAACAATTTCTGGATGAAAATTCAGTAGTTATTCTTCATGGTCTCTGTGCATCACACATATTGGCTATTTGTGTATGTGTGGAGCAGTTTTTCGGGAGGATTCTAAAACTGACTAATTAGTATTTGGTGGGAGCCCGGCCCCCTGCGCAGCTAGTGTGAGGGCGGGGCTCCAGCCGAGACCTCAGTTCTTCAACTACCATTGTGAGAGCATCAGGAAGTTCTTCTCCAACTTACCTCATGAGCTCCTGCTGGTCAGGTTTTTTCTCTCTATTTTCCCTCTATTGCTTGAAGAAGAAGAACAAGGAGAAGGAGAACAACAAGAAAAAGAAGAAGACGATGACGATGACAAAAGTTATTCGTATGCCTCGGCAGTTGCCGCATGGGGGTTCTGCCGTGCCTCACCGGCCAGGCAATGACACTCAAGGCTGCTTTCCGCAATTGCACTTCATGTGGTAGCAAGCTTCTACCAACCAATGGCCACTCCCTTTGTTTGTTTTGCCTGAGAGAGTCTCACATCGTCGAGCCTTGTTATCACTGCCAGCTTTTACAAAGCAGGCAAGAAAACACCGGGCTGACCATTTAAAAGTGGAACTTTGGAGCTGCGCTTTACATACCAAAGAACCTCAGCCGTCTACTTCTGCGGTTTCGACTCAAAACCCAGACAACTCACCACCTCCCCCACCGGCAAAAATGCCTAAGGTGGCAAAACAAAAGACAGAAAAGAAAGCAAAGCCTCCAAAGTCGCTTACCCTTATTAAAGAGAAGGAAAGCGCAAAAAGTACCCATTCGTGCTCTGAGTCATCGGTACCTAGCAGCATCCTATGTACTGGAGACATGACACTGCCCCAAAACCAGGAGAACCCGGGACTATCCCTACAACCCTTCCAACCTCCAAGGAGCATTTCGGTGTCTGAAGGAGAGATTCGGGAGTCGCCGGTCCAGCCTCCTCAGTCAGCCCAACCTCTGATACAGAACCGGGCCTCGCCCTCACCCTCAGTACCAAGTGTATTTCTCCAACCCAAGAGATAAAGAGCCAAACAACGCTCTTGATCTTCCCTGGCTCAGACTCCTCATAAAAGGCATTAATCTCCCCCAAGGTGCCAAGGGGGTTTCGATTCTGAGTTCTACGTAGAGCACTGGGGATGCGTCAGCTCAAGACAAGGTTCCCATTGGAGCCCGTCAGGTTCCAAACATGACCCCATGCCCAGTCCAAGCTCTCGTGGTATATTTCAGCAAGTCTTTGCTTGAGTCTTTGCCAATTTTCTACTGTTCACAGATAGGCGACCTTCCTTGCTCAACCATCATACTGATAGAACAGAAGATCTCTCCGAATGAGCGCAATATACCTCAGTCTTGATGGCATCTCCTCTGGACCAGCAATATGATGCTCCCCTGGATCTTATGACGACCTTCTCAGACCTATTCCGGCCACCTGAGGATACTGGATTCTTTGCATCCCAAGTTCTTCGAATGGTCCATAATCTAGATCTTAATCCTAGACAGGAACCCTCAAGAGCCAAAGACCCAGTCTTCGAGACTGTCTATACAAAGTCTGCTGGACCTGTTACCATCCCACTGCTCCCAACTCTGCTGGATGTGATCCATCATGAATGGAGATCCCCAGCATTCATGGCCCCACCACTGTACTGCCTCAAAAATGTGTATTGCATTCAAGAAAAAGACCCTGAATTCCTGTTTCAGGACCCTCGGCCAAACTCTGTCATTGTAGAGTCTGCCCAGTCTCACTCCAGGAGGGAGCATGCCACTCCATCTGACAAGGAAGGTAGGCACCTTGACGCCATTGGTCAGCATTTTTACTCCTTGTCAGCCCTGTCTATAAAAATGGCCAATTATCAAGCTACCATGGCCAGATATCACCTCGTGCTTTGGGACAGAATAGCATCCCTATGCTCTTCACTACCTAAGGATGCCCAAGAACTGGCAAATGAGATCAAGAATGAGGCTACGGACCTAGCCAGACAGGAGATCCTCACAGCGCAACACCAAGCTGAGGGTGGTGCTCGCAATATGGCAGGAGCAATAGGTCTCCATCACTTCTCAGGGCTCTGATCCTTTGGTTTGTCAGGGGAGGCCAAAGCACATATAGAAGACATGCCATTTGATGATGCTGGATTGTTCCATGAAACCACTGACTCAGTTCAAAAAAACAGGATCACTGCTCGTTGCATGAGGCTCAATCAGCCAATGCCCCAAAGGCAATATACCTCACTTAAGTGGCATAGATCTTCCTACCAGCCTAGGATCCCTGCCACCACTACTACTAGATAGAGTACGGCCACTCAGCCTAGATGCCAAGATCCCCTTTCACAGGTTTGATCTTTCCGGAGGCACCCAGACAATTCCAGGAGGCATCTGTGACTCCCTCATACGTCTCGCATTGGCTCTCCTATGTTCAACCACTGACTCCAGCCCTTTCTCCATACCTGGGCTGCCATAACCTCAGACTCATGGGTGCTTTCTATCATTGCCCATGGATACCGTATCAAATTTACTGCACTCCCTCGCTCTACAGTACCAAAATGAACAGCTCCATCACCACCTCTATGACAGGAAATTTCTTCCCTGTTTCATAAAGGAGCTACTGAACTTGCACCATCAAAAAATCCTGGATTCTATTCCAGGTACTTCATGGTACCGAAGAAGGACAGGGGCTTTCATCCTATCATGGACCTCCGTTCTCTGACGAAGTATATTCGTCCCAAACGTTTCAGGATGGTATCACTCCAAACCATACTTTCTTTACTCTCTGAAGGTGCATAGTTCACATCCGTTGACTTAAAAGATGCCTATTTTCATACTACGATTGAGGAATCCTATAGACTCGTCCCCCATTTTCAGATAAACGATAAACATTTCCAATTTGCTGTTCTTCCCTTTGGACTAGCAACAGCACCCAGAGTATTTACCAAATGCATATCAGTGGTCTATGCATTTCTCCGCCTCCAAGATGTCCATGTATACCCTTACCTTGATCACTGGCTTATTGTAGTTCACTCACATGAAGCTTCCATCAAGGTGACTTAGCTAACCTGTTCCCTCCTTTCCAGTTTGGGACTTTGTGTTAATGTAAACACAACTAAATCTCACCTTTTTTCTTCCCAGTTGATAGACCTCATCGGAGCCAGACTCAAGTCCCTGCCAGTGAAAGCCTTCCTCTCTCAGGACAGACTCTGTACCATGTCCAGAGAGGTCAGATCCCTGATCAATACCTCCATGCCAACTACAAAATTGATTCAACGCATGTTAGGACTCATGTCTGTGGCAATCTCATTTGTTCCACTGGCACTTCTCTTCAGGAGACCTCTCCAGCTCTGGTTCCTGGAGTCCTTCAATCCAATGATACAGCCACACCATACTATGTTCCATCTTCCTCCACAGGTTTGGAATTTGCTACATTGGTGGACAAAAATGACCAACACAGCTATTGGAGTCCCTTTCTCTCCTCGGGACCCTCAAGTGACTATCGTTCTATGTTTCTTTTGTTATTATATTGGCTCAAAGTTCCAATATACTGTGTGCTCTAGGGATGGATGCCCCTTACATGATCCTCCATCTGGAGAAGGTTGTGCTCTGTTCTGACTGGATTTTTTTGCCTAATGTTGTTTCTGAATTTCACCTGAGTCAGGACATTATCTGGCCTGCTTTCTTTGCCTCCCCTACGTTACCAGTGGAGTTAGCCATTCTTTCTCTTAACATGAGGTGAGCTCTGGCATCCTGTAATTCTAGGATGGAGTCTTTGTGTAAGATCGCTAGACCTTTATGTTGGGGAGGCAAGAAAAAAGTATTGCCTATTTCATCAGAGCAGTTAGTGCCTTGTATTGTTCAGGGTATAAAGTAAGCCTATGATTTGTTTGGACTGGAACTCTCAGATCCATCAAGAGTGCAGTTGACACGAGGAATGGCTGTCTCTGTTCACTTTGTGAGAGGTGTCTTCTTACCAGATCTGTGTCATTCCACCACAAGAAGGAACCTGTCTACATTTAACCAGCACAACAAACTGGCTGAGTGCTCCTGTGTTAACTGTTCTTTCAGTCATGCAGCTCTCTGTCCTTTGTTGTAGTAATGACACCAGCCCACCACCAGCAAGTCAGCCAAGTTTTTACTCACCCATAAGTAAGTTTTTACTCACCCAAGTTTTTACTCACCCATGTGTGATATATGGAAGCCATGAGAAGAAAGACAGGTTGCTTACACATAACTGTAGTTCTTTGACTGGACATCTGTGCATTTACACAACTCACTTATTGTCTTCACTTCAGTGTCAGTCTTGAGTTCAAGGAATGAGAACAAGGTGGTCTTGTCTTACTGGTATCGCTTTATGTATCAGTGCTGGAACTGATTCAGTTTTGGGGCCGTAATCAGCAGTCTCAGGCAACTGTGGGATTAGGCAGGAACCTGCTGAAGACATGTATGCAAGGGAGGTGAGGGAGTGGTTTCCAGTGACATTCCAGAAGGACGGTGCATGCAGATGTAGAGCTTTGAATGACCATTCAAAGAACTTCAGTTGAAGTAAGCAAACTGTCTGTTTCTACAAAAACTTGCCAAACTGGAGAGCACTTTGAAATGTCTTCCTCTGACACAACAAAATGAGTCAAGTTTTCCTGGAGTTGTAAAAATCATTCCAATTTTATTGCTGAGCCATCTATTCTCCCCTGACTATTACACAGGGCATTCCCCCAATCCCCAAGAGAAGATTTCTCCCCTTAGTCAGGATGCAAGGCCCAATAGCATAGTTGTTCCTTTAAAGGGGAAGGACTTTCCTGCCATGCTTCCAGGCTGGCCTTGCCTAGTGGCAGAAGCACAGTTGTTGGCTAGCTCTCAGAAGCTCAGCATTTTATCTTAGAAAAGAAAAGTGCTGCTTTTTTTCCTCGCAGCTCAGTTAGGACAGCGCTGTTCACTGCCAGAAATACTTGCCCAATAGTTTTTGGCTGCATCTCCTTGTTCCCTTCAGAAGAATCAGCTGCATATAATTCCATGGAATTGAGTGTCTCAGTCAGTCTTCATAGCCTCTTTTATTTTGAAGATGGATATCCTTCACATCAAAAACTTGTCAAAGTGATTTACAAGCGTCAATTAGGAATATACCCCTCCCCACAAAAACAACAGCCACCACATCTGCATACATAACAGAGGACAGAAATGGACTCCTTCCTATTCTCAGTATTTAATCACATTCCAGGATGGTAGTTTCTCAGGCACCAGACAATCTGGTAGCAGAAGTTTTTTTCCCATTTTGGAGGGAGACAATGACAGTGGGACTGCCCATGCCACATTGCAGAACCTTACCGTATCAGGAGGAGGTGAATAAAATGCCCTGGCTGTCTTCATCACTGCCAAACTTCACTGGCACAGAAGCTCATTCTGAGTTTTACAATGGCTAAAAGCAAACATTTCTAAGGAGGTGTAGGACTTTTCCCACTTAGGGGAGAAAGGTCCACTCTTGGTCCTGGACAATAAAAGGCATATGCACTACAGGGCATCTCATGCATGAACCAGGACTCAGGAGAAATCAAAGGATACTGCTCCCTTCTCAAGACCAAGTAGCTACTCTCAAGATAGTTCTTCCACATATCTCTGGACTGGTAGCTCTCTCCATGACAATTTTCACGGGAAGAAAGCCTATCCATCCTGGAAACAAGACTAGCCATGTGGAAACAAGGAAACTAACATTATCCCAGATTTCCTCCAAGCAAGCCTTTCAAAAGCAGTAGCACATTTAAAAGATCATGTGTGTCTTGGGATGTTGGGGTTCCAGTTCTTTATCTAATTACCATAGGTTTCCTGTTTGACATCTTAATTGGGTCCTGATAGGACTTCTTCTGAGCCAGTGGTCACACCTTCCAATCTTAAATACTGTTTTCCTCACAACAGTGACATCAGCTGGCAGGATTTCAGAATTGGAGAGCACTGTCTTCTAACCCACATCTTTGCATTTTTCAAGTGGTTCTCTGTACCCTTGTTCATTCCTAATTTGATCTTGATGTTGCACAGAAGTTTTGTTTCCAGCCTTTTGTCATAAGTCTGTGTGCAATCAAGAAAAAAGTGGGGTCTCCCATTTTTATTTGGATTAGCACATGAAGATCAACTGAATCTATTTTTATTTCCTGTCAGGATGGTATGGAGGATAAGGAGGGGCTGCATTTTTTGACTTGCAAAAAGTTCACAGTGTACTTTATTAGGGGGTTGTAGCTTCAGCAACCTTCTGGAATGAATTTGCAAAGCAGGAACACACTGTATAGCTTTTCAAGGCAGTAAGTACAAAATGGACAGCTTCATTTCAGTAGATACGGCATTGGAAGAAGTATATTGCATATGGTAGCTTCTCCATAAAGTTGTGGCCCCTGGATATATAGTAAAACCTTGGACTGCGAATAACTTGGTCTGCAAGTATTTTGCAGGATGAGCAAATTTTTTTTCTAAAAATTAATTTGATAAACGAGCGATGTCTTGTAATATGAGTATTACGTGTGGTTTGCCTGCTGAGCATCACATCACAACTGAGTGCCAGTTCTGCTCTCTCTCACTGCATGTGTGAGTACAGCATAGTCTTCCCCCCCACTCCAGTGCACCCGCAATCATGCCCACCTCTCCCCAAGTGCACCCACCTCCCCCCTCCAAGCATGCCCACTTCAAATTTTTGTGATTTAAAAAAAAAGTTACAGAATGGATTAACCTTATTTACATTGGCCCTTATGGGGAAATTTGCTTTGATATACAATTGCTTTGTATTACAAGCATGTTTCTGGAACAAATTATGCTTGCAATCCAAGGTTTTACTGTACAGCTTTTTTATAACCTTAAGTCTTCTGGAATGCTTCCATGATCAGAGGATAAAAGAAAATTACTTACTATTCTTCTTCTCCATGACTTACAAAAGATACTCTACCCTCTCACCACCACCCTCACTCTTGACTACAGAACTCACCCATGCTAAGGTTTCTGTCTTGCATGTATGACATTTCTGTTCGGCTCAATAGTCAAAGCATTTTGAGTGGTTCACAAAAACTAAACTCCTAAAGTACACTATGAAAGCATTAGAACCTTTACATATTAAAATAATAAGTAAAACTAGAGTAAAAAGCAGTAACAGAGAAATATCTGAAAATACACACAAATTTAAAAACAAAACTAAAGAACTAGAATGCCTAGGAAAATAAAAAGGTATTTGCTTGATGCTGAAAGATCTACAAAATCACGCAAGCCAGTCTGGGGAGGATGCCACACCTGAAAGGGCCTGCAGTGGATACTTGCCACGCCTTATTTGAAAGGGGCACCTAGAGGAGTTTATATGAGGGCAGTATGTAGGGCTCTTTGGGGGTGCTTTCTCCTCTCTCAGTTCCCTTCATTTTTTATTTTTATTTTTATTTTTGGTTTGCTTGTTTAAAGTTACTTTCTTGGCATCCCCAGGTAATGATCTATAGGGTTGACTGGACTATTCCTCTAGTCCAGTCTTGGGGTGGGGGGATGCCTTTCCCCTTAAAGAAACAACTGAAGAGCTGAGCAGAGTGGAGATTACTGGCTGAGAGAAACATTGAGCCCACTGTCTCATTTGTGGTTACCTGCCCACAGAAGGCCCTTTTGAGCAACTGATGTTTAAGATCATCAGAGGAGGGCTTGCTGTCATTTCAAAATCATCAAAATGTCACTCATTCATCCTGTGAAGAAAACTCCTTTGTGAAGTTTGGGAGGCAGAAAATGTGACATCTTTAACACAGCTCCTGCAAATGCATTGATTCGCCTAGCTTATAATCCACCATGACCCTCCAGTGCACTGCTCTGGTACTGTAGCAAATATTGCTTTTCCTTATGGTTGTAATGGGAATTTTCAAAATTGTATTTTAAATATGGTTTTAATACAAATGTTTTGAATGTTATTTGACTATACACAAACCACTTAGGGATTTTTCAAAACATGTAGAGGTATAGAAATAGGTATATCACACACAAATAAAGAAGTGTTGGAGTCTGCCTCCTGGGTGAGGCGAGGCGAGGCGCTCACCTCATCACCTAGCTTGCCAAGCACTCCGAGTCCTGCTCCTCACAGGATACGAGCCCACAAGTGTGGAACCTTGTTCCTCCAGAATGAATGCTTTTTCCCACTAGTCGCATTGCCTTTGTATTTGTTTTGCTAACAATTCCATTCATTCTATATTAATACAATTGCATTTTTCTCATCTTCTTTCCATTGTGTTAGAGTGTTTTGTCCCAACCATGATCCAGTCAAGAAGGCCAGTTTTTACGGTAAGTTTCTTTTTGTGGCATAGTTGTGTGTATGTGTTTCTGCTCCTGGCAATGGATCTGCAACTATTTTGCAGCCCCAAGCAGAATCTTTTGGGTCTGGTAGTTGACAGCAACAGAGTCCTCCCTGCCAGTCTAATCCTTATTTTCATTCCAGTTGCTCTCAAGAAAGGGGGTGCTTTGCTCACTGCCTCTGCCAGTACAATTCAGTTGTACGTTGCTTTCCTTCTGATGGTTCTGCCATGCCTTAAACAGCTATTTTGAGCAGGCGTATTGGAGACTTGCATGCTCACAGCCCCTATTATTGAAACCATCTATCAAACAATTGTGCACATAAGGTTACACAGTGTTCTTAGATACAATGTATATTTTTATCTAGACTCTGAACAACTCAAGAGTGCCATAATGCACCAATGAAAACTTAGCAGAGCAGTTTTGTTGGAGGCAAAGCATCAATGGAAGTGAGTCCCTGCTGAGTCAATACTGATTTCTCTAATTTTAATATTGAATAGCTTCCAGTGGTGACGCTTTATGGCTGGGACTCAACAAATGGCACTTCTTTGTCTTGCTTGTCAAAAACTAAAACGAAACCCTTCTTCTTTATGGTCTCTGTGCAATCACACCTATGCGCTTGCCATGGAGTGCAAGGCCTCAGTCAGAGTAAACTTCCAAAGCTTGGTGCCACAGAGTGGGCAGAAGCCCCACCCCCACCACCTACACAGGTGGTATAAAGGTGGAAGGGGGACTCCCGCCCAGTTCCTCAGTTCCTTTTTGACCGTGCTTCAAGCCGCCTCAGATTGAACCTTCCGCTTGCTCCACTCACCTGGTTCTCCATTTTGCTTTTCTTTTTTCCTTTTTTCTCTCTTCTTCTCTTTCTAAAAAATAAAAAATCACACCTTTACTTACCAATCCCTGGAAGGAGAAGCCTGCCACCTCTCTCTCTCCATCCCATCCTGTGAAAACCCCTCTGGGATTTTTCCTCCTCCCGTTTTCTTGTTTTCCTTCTGCCATGTGCATTCCTTTTTGAACCACATGGTTGATTCCGCTCTACGCTGCTGCGCCTCCTGCGCAGCCCAAATACCCTCCAACAATGGGCATCCCAAGTGCCTCCCCTGCCTTGGCAAGGGGCACATTGTAGAGACCTGCCTGCACTGTCAGGCCTTTAAAAAGCAGATGCTCCAGCAGAGGGCCATGCACCTCCGGCCTTGCCAGGTTGCCTATCCTGGACCTAAGGGCAGTGAACAAGTTCTTCACTCCCCAAAAATTCGGAATGGTCGCACTCCAGGGCATCCTCCCTCTCATTAACCAAGGAGACTGGTTTACCTCCATCGACCTAAAGGATGCCTATTTCCATATTTCCATCCACCCAAAACAGAGGCACTTCCTGTGTTTCCAAATTGACAAGCAGGCCTTCCAGTTCTGCATCCTCCCTTTTGGCCTTGCCACAGCTCCCCTCATATTCACTAAATGTGTGGTAGTTGTCTGTGCCCACCTCAGGCTCCAGGGTGTCCAGATCTTTCCATACCTGGATGACTGGCTTCTCGTGGCCCCCTCCAGGGAGGACCTGCTGTGTGGCCTAGCTACCACACGCTGCCTCCTACAGGACCTAGGGCTCCCCCACACAGTCCATACTCTTCATAGGGGCTTGCCTGGACGCTGCCCTCGCCAAAGCCTTCCTACCTCAGCCAAGAGCAGAAACCCTTGCCTCACCAGCCACGTCCATCAGGGCCGCACCTCTCTCCACTGCCCACACCATCCAGAAGCTGCTGGGCCTCATGGCTGCCACGGTATCAGTGCTGCAGCTCACAAGGCTCCACATGAGACCTCTCCAGCTATGGTTCATGGAAGCCTTCGTGTGGGATGAAGATCTCCACAGAACCCCCCCCAGCCCCACCCGCGGTGGTCAGGGAGTCCCTCTGCTGGTAGAGCGGTGCCACCAACCTCACCACAGGCATGCCCTCCCCCCCCCACCCCAGCCATCCATGACTGTCACCACCAATGTGTCCAACACAGGCTGGGGCGCCCACTCCACAGACATGCGCACACAAGGACACTGGGACTAGAGCAAGGCCCCCCTCCACATCAACGTGCTGGAGATACTGGCAGTCCAGAAGGCCCTCATGTCCTTCCAAGACACCCTGTCAGGACACCACGTTCAGGTAGCCACAGACACCACTGTCATGTACTACCTGAACAAACAAGGGGGAATGTACCCCGCCCATTTTGTGACTCTGGCGACCTCCACTGGGCACTGGTGCCTCCAGAAGGGCATTGCCATCATAGCTGTTCACGTGGCAGGGCACCTCAACACCCTAGTGGACGTGCTGAGCTGCTCACCCTCCCACACGAGTGGGAGCTGGAAGCCTCCACTTTTTGCAGTGTGCGACAAATGGGGGCACCCCAAGATCGATCTCTTTGCCACCCCCAAGAATACCAAATGTGACCTGTTCTGCTCCGGAGCAGGATGGGGCAGGGGGTCCCTGGGGAACAATTTTCTCCTCAGGTGGGAGGAGAACCTCTTCTATGCTTTCCCTCCCTTTCCCCTGATCACCAGGGTGGTGGCCAAGCTCCAGAGTCACAGGATCAGCTGCATCCTCGTCACTCCTTGGTGTCCAAGATAACCCTGGTCCCCCTTCTCCTTTGCCTGTCAGGGAACAGCTTCTACCACCTGCCCTCCCTCCCAAACCTGCTCTTGCAGAACCAGAGCTGGGTCCTGCACCCCGACCTCAGGACCCTCCGCCTGATGGCCTGGAAGATCACCCCCTGATCAACCTTTATGGCTCCCTCCCCCTGGTGATCACTGCCATCCTACATGCTGCCCTAAAGCCCTCCACGTGCCAATCCTACCTGGCAAAGTGGAGAGCCTTCACAGCCTCGGCTGCAGCACAGGGCCCTGATCCCCCTCCAACTCTATTGACGACATCATGGTATACCTACAGTCCCGCTTTGCTGTGGGTCTCTCCCCCTCCTCCACGGTCCACCTGGCAGCCATCTCTCACTTTCACCCTCCTATCCAAGGGTCCTCGGTGTTTGCCCACCCCCTGGCATGCCGCTTTCTTAGGGGCATCTGGAACTTGGCTCCACCTGGCTGACCTCGCACTCCCCCCTGGAGCCCCTCCGTGGTTTTACAATCCCTCATGAGGAGGTTCTTTGAGCCCATGGCCATGTCAGACCTCCACCTTCTATCCTGGAAGACTGTGTTTCTGGCGGCCACCGCATCTGCTCGCTGTGCCAGTGAACTAGCTGCCCTGCGGATCAATGCCCCCTTCACCACGTTTCACAGGGACAAGGTCATCCTCCACCCTGACCCACGCTTCGCCCCCAAGGTGATGTCCCTTTTCCATGTCAACCAGGATGTTGTCCTTCCTGCCTTCTTCCCCAACCCATCCACCCTCATCGAGGCCACCCTCCTCCTCCTCAATGTCAGGAGGGCCCTCACCTTCTACAGAGCCCAGACTGAGCCTTTCCGCTGCTCTGAGATCCCAGAGTTGGTGAACCTGTCTCCAGCCAAAGACTTTCTAAGTAGGTCTCCAGCACCTTCTCTCTTGCCTACAAGATGGCAAAAATTCCGCTAACAGACTCCCACTCACTCCATGGCACTGAGCTTTGGAAATTTACTCCTATCAAGGCCTTGCGCTCCATGGCAAGCCCATAGGTGTGAATGCATGGATGACCACTCAAAGAACGACAGTTACAGGTAAGCAATCTGCCTTTCATAGCCTTCTGCTACCACCAGCAGCTTGCAGATAATTTTCTTTTCTCAAAATACTCTGAGCTTTGATGGCAGACAATTTAACTTAAGTTGGTAAGGCAGCCATACCAACTGCCCAAGAGTATGCTTGATAATCTGTTCCATGGTCTTTCGGAAGCTACACCAAAGTGTATGAACTCATTCTTGTTTCAGTTCCCAGCCTCAGAAGAATAATAGAATGCATGTCATTAGAAATCCACAGGAATTAGAAACAAGAGCCACAGTTTAAAGACAAGTCTTTGTAAATGAGAACAAAGGAGAGTTTTAGGTACATGAATGTCAAAGAGAGTCTCAGTGCGAACATGGTGTCTTCTGTGGCAGAAAAGATGAAATGGAAATACAGTATTTAAAATGAAATAAACACAAAGTGAGGTTTCATTAGATGCCAGAGTGGGAGGACTAGGTAGCTCCTTGACATGCCTCCTAAGAGTGCAGAGAGGAAAAGGGAAGTTGGAAGCCAGTAATACTGGAACACTCTTAGGCTGCTGTGGCAAAATCGTCAAGCTACAAGGAGTAAGACCAGCAAAGAAAAGGCTTATGTTACCTTTGAAAATAAGCATACAACTAAGTAATTTAAAGAATATGAAAACAGAGAGGTGTGTTCTGTAGGGGGTGAAATTCCCTAAATCTCAATTTTGCAGTGCTGTGTGTTTATTAGATGGCTCCAAGTCCTTCCTATGGTGACTTTTAAGAGAAGTGTAAAGAAAGTATTTCTGACAGGCTCTGTTGATTTAGAACCAATTTTGTGCTGATGTGCCCTCCTGAAGTGTCAAGAGCTGGAACAGTTCTGACCTATCTTTATAACTGTTGATTTTGCACTAACTTACTGAGGAAATTGTATGATAAAGTGTATGTCGGCTTTGATTTCTAGGCGAAGACAATAAGAGGGAAAAGCCCCCAGTCCTAATGAAATCATCATCCACTAGGAAAAAAATGGTAATGAAGAGCTAAACACTTGCCTCTTTTTCAGTGCTTAAATCTTCCAGTAAGGCACCATCAAGTCCTTTAAGAAGCCACAGTGCACCAGCTTCCTCATGACGTCAGGCACATATGCCTTTCCAAGCATGTAAGGCAGAATTCTTAGGGTATCCAAAACAGAGCTAGTTTTGTTGTGTTCTAGCTCATATTGCTTTCTGACAGTGATACTAGCATTGCTGCCACATAAAGTTTCATCTAGTGCTAACAAGATGTTTGGTGCTGAATCTTTGGAAATAAAGATACTAAGCTTGATATGACCAAAGCTGCAGTTGTAGGCATACTTGCTGGGGAATAACCTTCACTGATCTCAGTGACCTTTCTTTCTGCATCGGACTGTGCTGGCGGTGACCATGGCTGCCACTATGGGCTGTATTTCTGAAGACTTCAATTAAATAAATGTTAATATTTATTTATTTATACATGTATTTATGGGTTGCCTATAACTGCCGAGGCTTTCCTAGGCAGCTTACAGCACATAAACATATTAAAACAAAATAAAACACATTAAAAACTTATTAAAACACAACAAATTAAACATCTATAAAAGCAATATGAAAAGGGCCACAGCACTCAGGGCTAAGTGTTAATAATATGTCAGTGAAACATTTAAGGGTCATTCCAGAAATACCTTTGTGACTGAAAATATTCTAGAAAAGTTTTGATCAAAGGACTTTTTAAATTTTATTTTATTTAAAATATGTTTCTAAAACCCAAGAACCAAAATTCCTGTTTGTCACACATTATACACACATAAAACAACAGCTGTTTCTGTTCGGTCAAATCAACTTCAGTGTAAGACAGAAAAGTGACCTGTATGTATCTGTGCCCTTTCTGCCCCAGCTGCTTTTCTGCCACATCTCCTCACATCACATCTTCCACTCCCTGTCAAAATTCCCTGTGCAATATGCAATATGCTTCTGGAACTCCAAGGTGGGAGAGCACTCCTTGCTCAGGCCTCTCAGTTCTAAATTGTCCTTGATCAAAGCTACTGTACTTTAATAGCAGTAGCAATCAGAATCATATGCATTTATAGCTAGCGTGTTGTTCTTCTCTGACACTCTCTATGTCTGAGAATGCAGAAACTCAACCTCCACAATTCTGCATCTTTGGTTGTGTTTCCACTTCACTTCCTAGCAGTCACAGTCCATAGTCCATGCTCTCCTCCTCCTATTTTTATCTTGCTGCCCCACTATAAGAAGAGGAAAACAAAGCTGTCCCAGAAACACTGTTCCTTACTTCCATGGAGCGCATGCTCTTATAAGTGTTCCTGGATGGACCCTTATCTGGGAGGCCATAGGATTATTCAGAGTTCCAGCTCTGCTCTGTCCCCTTC
Organism: Varanus salvator macromaculatus; assembly: GCA_023646645.1. Classification (NCBI taxonomy): domain Eukaryota; kingdom Metazoa; phylum Chordata; class Lepidosauria; order Squamata; family Varanidae; genus Varanus; species Varanus salvator. The sequence goes on along the minus strand of JAIXND010000798.1, from coordinate 17,799,732 downwards.
ATAGCTGGTGCAGAAAGAACTGCACCAGCTCCTTTGCCAAGGTTGCAACTGAGCCTTGGAGTAGGAAAAAAGAGGCATGCCAGAGTTGGGAGGGCATGAGGTTTGGACTGTGGACATGAGCCAGTTCTTATCAGCTGTCCCCCCCCCCCACCCCACCAATGCTTTATCTGTTGTTATCTGCCATCAAGTCACCTCCAGTTTATGGTGACCTTATGAATGAAAGCTCTCCTGAATGTCCTATCGATGACTTCCCTGCTTAGCTGTTTTAAATTCAAGGTTATGGCTTCCTTTATGCAATCAGCCCATCTCGTGTTTGGTCTTCCTTTTCTTCTTCTGCCTTTGACTCTCCCTAGAAGACAACTGTCCTCTTGAGGGAATTTTGCCTTCTCATAACATGCCCAAAGTATGACAGCCTCAGTTTTGTCATTTTTGCTTCTCAGGAAAGCTCTGGCATGATTTTATCTAGTACCCACTTGTTTTCTTTTCTGTCAGTACTGGATATTCACAAAGCATTTCTCCAGCACCATGTTTCGAATGCATCAATTCTCTTCCTGGAAGCTTTCTTCACTGTCCAGTGTTCACACTCTTACACAGTGATCGGGAATATAATGATGTGCATAATCTTATCCTTGGTCTCACCCTTACAGCTGATTATCGTTTCTAGTTTATTCATTGCTGCCCTTCCAAGTCTCAGTCTTCAAATTCCTTGTCAGCAATTTCCCTTTGAATTGATGACTGAGCCAAGGTATGCACAAAATCTTTCACAGCTGTCCACGTAAAATGCTTGTGCAAGATGCATCAGCAGAGATGGCTGCCACAGCTTGTTCCGGGTATTATGACCCCATTCTTCTTGGTATTTCTTTTTTATCCCAATGAACTTCCCATTTCTGTCATGATAATCCATTTTCTTGTATCCCTTGAAGAGGATGCATTAAGCATTTACAGGGTAGAGTGATTTATCAAGCAGGACAATTGTCTTCAGCAAGGTTGCTATTTTTTCTCTCTGCGGCTGTGATCTCAAGAAGTTTCCTCTCACCTTCCCCAAAAGGTTCTTCTTCTTGGTGGTTGCAGCTGTGATCCTTCATTACAGTGTAACAGTGCAATTGCCATCGTGCTGCTTTCCATCAGAAACATAGCTACTTCCACTGCCTTTTCCAGTGGGATTCTTACTCTGCTTATGCAAAGCTGCAGTGTGATCACCTCTGCCTCCCTTTAGGAAGCACCATGCTCTGGTCATACCTAGCATTCTTGAGAGAAGAGACCAGCCAGTTTCACATGTGTGTCATCCTAGAGACCATGCAAAAGAAATACAAGCCAATAGCCAGTAACTTGCGTGCTTCAAATAGCCATCTGTGCAATTCAGCAACCTGCAGTTCTTGCATTTTACAGGTGTTTCTCATTTTCAGAAAGAACATAATTCACGGAGGTTATAAAGGAACAGAAGGCAAAGATGCTGCTTGAGGCATGTGCAGGAAGTCACATCTCTTCTTTCAAGAAGAGTGGGCAGGAGGGCCCGCTCCTTCCTTAGAGTACTAAAAGGATCCTGGAGTTTGCCCTCTGTAGGCATAGAACTCACCTGTGATAGTGCATAGATGATCACTCAAAGAATACCTGTCTTGGTTCTTCTTAGCACCTCTCTTCTCATGGTTACCTTTTAAAAAATGGGAAAAAAGTACTGTGAAGGTATAGTAATTAGAATGCTGGACCTAGACTGAGGAGACCCAAGCCCAGATCCTCACTCAGTTAGGAAGCTCTCCTGATAATCTTGGTCCTGCCAACTGCCAGCCTAACCTACCTCACTGGTTGGAAAGAAGCATGCATGTCATCATGAATTCCTTAATGGAAAGGAGGAGGTTGCATTAGCTGAAGCCATAGGATTATTTCCTATATTTGCCATAGGATATAATCCGAGGTGGCTACCTGGTACTTTCCAGATGTTTTGGAGAAGAACTGCCATTAGCCCCAGCCAACACAGACAGTGGTAAGATTTGGGGAATTGTAGTCCAGATCTTATCTAGGGTACAATGGATAGTATAAAGGCAGAGAGAAACACAATAAATAAATTACAGTATATTTTTGTGCTGTGCTTTTGTGGAATCTACCCCTTGTACAACCAGGATTTTGCTGTTCTCAGAAGGAAGCTCCACTTAATTTTCCCAATTTTGAAATGAGTATTTGCACATTCTTCCAGGGTGACTTTTAGAAATGTAAAAACCCCTATTCACAAGCAGTGGATCCTACAAGTATAACAGAAACAGTGCAGGTGGAATGGGATTCTCAGTGCTGCAGCTTGACTACCCTTCATGCAAATACCATAAACTAATCACCTGAGCACAAACATAGAGAATCTGTGGTGGATTTTATTAAAAATGGGTGGAAGTATGGGGTGTAGAACCAGAAAGTATCAGCATTGCCATTAGTATGCTGGATAATACATATAATTATGCAATTAAAAAAATCTTTTTGACAGAGCGATGACCCAGTGCCAGAAGAGAACTTGCAAGTCCTCAGGAAAAAACATGACCGGCATAAAGGTATGTCTAACATTTGTTAGGGTTTCTAATGGCCAATTATGCAGCTCTGTGCAATGAGCAATGAGACTCTAAATAGATACCTGTTGTATCATCATCACCTTTCTTAGTAATTACATCCTGCACTGGTATGTAATGTGGCAACTATTTCTTACCTGAATTCATTCATTCCCTCTCCCTCTCCCTCTCCCTCTCCCTCTCCCTCTCCTCTCCCTCTCTCTCACATACAAACATATATATATGAAACTTTAATATGAGAGATGTTATGGAAAATCATGCTCAGATATTTTGCCAGTATCTTCCTCTAGAAACCCACGTCAAACACACTTTGGGGCTAGCTGCAGAGTATTTTGCCCCACTCCCATATTATTCCTACATTCAGCACTCAACTTCCTCCTTATGGAAATGAGTGATGGCTATTAATGTATAAAGAAGAAAAGCTATTCCTCTTTACTTGTCCCTCCTTCTGGTTCTGTTCCTGGGTCAAGCTAAAGTACTAAAATGGTGGGACAAAGGGTGTTGGCATCCCCTGCAAATAATTCTAAGATGGAATATGAGGACAAAGCTCAAAGGGGTACATTATTTCTTCTTTTACTTCCTCAGTGAAATGATGAAAATAACATAGAAACAGAGCAAGTCAGAAGGGGCTTCCCGGGCCATCTAGTCTGACCCCCAGCTCCAGCCGACTCTGTTCACGGCATGCCCTCCATGTGCATGTCCAGCCTATCTTTGAACACCCTCACTGATGGGGCCTCAACGACCTCTCATGGAAGCCCATTCCATACCCTCGGGGTCCTAACTGTCAGGAAGTGCTTCCTGGCATTCAAATTGAACCTTGGTTCCCTGAGCTTTGCTCTGCTGGAGCGCATCCTGCCTTCCTCAGCAGGAGAGAACAGGTCTCTACCCATCTCCATGTGACATCCCCTCACATACCTGTATGTCGCCAACAGATCCCCTCTGAGTCTCCTCTACTCCAGGCTGAAGAGACCCAGTTCCCTCAGTCTCACCTCATACCCCATCGCCTGCAAACTGGCCACCAACCTTGTGGCCCTATGCTGCACTGACTCTAACCTGGCTATATCCTTCCTGTAATGAGGGGCCCAGAACTGAACACAATACTCAAGTTGTGGGTGTACCAGAGTCGTACAGAGTGGTAGTAATATCTCTCTCGATCTAGAAGCCACACTTCTGGCTGTGCAACCAAGTGTGGCGTTCGCCCTCTTGACCACCACATCACACTGCTGACTCATGTTTAGCCTGCAGTCAACCAGCACCCTGAGGTCCCTTTCACAAGTGCTGCTCTCCAGCCACTTGTCCCCTAACCAGTACTTAAGACACCCATTCCTATGCCCCAAATGCAAGACCTTGCACTTATCCACATTGAACGCCTTCCTGTTGTTTCCTGCTCACTTCCATAGTCTGTCCATATACTTTTGGATCTGGAGTACCTGCTTCTCGGTTGTGGCCACTGCTCCAGTTTTAGTATCATCTGCGAATTTGATCAGCAGACTGTTCACCCCTTCTTCCATGTCGTTAATGAAAAGATTAAACGTGATCTGCCCCAGGACAGAGCCCTGGGGGACCCCGCTTGTCACTGTCCGCCATCCCGATGATTCCCCACTAATGGTTACCCTCTGCTTTTGGTCAGTCGACCATGCCCTAATCCACCGGACAGTGCTTTGGTGTATCCCAAACTCCTCAGTTTCTCCACCAGGAGATCATGGGGCACTTTGTCAAAGGCCTTGCTGATATCCAGGTAAACCACATCCACTGCATCTCCTCCATCTAGCCATCTCAAAACCTTGTCGTAGAATTCCACAAGGTTTGTCTGGCAGGACCTGTTTTTGTGGAAGCCATGTTGTGTGGCTGTCAGCCTCCCTTTCCTATCTAGTATCACTAGATCTCTCTCTATTCTGAGCCTTTCCATTGTTTTTCCTACAATGGACATAAGGCTAACAGGTCTGTAATTCCCCATTTCTCTTCTACTACCCTTTTTGAAAATTGGGACCACTGATGCCACCCTCCAGTCCTCTGCAACTTCACCTGTTCTCCACAAGGCCTCAAAAATGGAGGCCAGCGCGTGTGAGAGAACCCCTGCCAACTCACTAAGTACTCTCAGGTGTAACCCATCAGGGCCTGGTGTCTTTGTAATGTCCAATGCCCTGAGGAGCCCCTCGACTTCAACGGGGGTGACTCTAATCTGTGCCCCTAACTCCCCGGCCACATCTAATCTCCTATGCAGAACATCCCCATCCTGCTTTGGGGAGAACACAGAGGCAAAATAGTCACTTAGCATCTGTGCCTGTTCCCTTGTATCAGTCACTGGATCTCTTTTCTTCTTATTTAGTGGTCCCACTACCTGTCTCCCCTTCCTCTTCCTAGTTACATGCTGATAGAACCCCTTTTTTTTGCTTTTGATGTTCTTGGCAAGTGTCAGCTCGTAATCAGCCCTAGACTTGCGAAGAATCCGTCTGCAACGGGCGTCCTCCTCCCGGTATACCCTTTTGTCTATTTCCCCCAGTACCCATTTCCTACGGAGGTTCCTCTTTTGTCTAATCCCTCTAACCACCTCCTTTCGCCTTCATGGCAGTGCTCTCCTCTGCCTCCCCACCTTACTAACTAGAGGTATCATCAAGGCTTGTGCCTTCAAAACCTCCCTTCTGAGTGCCATCCACCCCTCCTCAACTCGCTTACCTTCCAGTAACCTATCCCAGGAGACTTTCCCCAGTCTGGCCTTCAGTTGGCCAAAGTTGGCCCTCTTGAAGTCCAGCTTCTAGTGTTCGACCTGCTGCACATCCCCAGTCCCCTGATCTCAAAGCAAAGGATGGAGTGATCACTCGCATCCAGAGCTCCCCTAATCTGTACTTCATCTATGAGCTCCTCTCTATTGGTCAAGACCAAATCAAGGATGTTCCCCGTTCCCATCGCCTCTCGGACCCTCTGTGTGAAAAACCCTCCCTCTATAGCTTCTAGGAAGTGACGTGACCTGGCTGTCACCACTGAGTGAGTCTCCCAACTAATATCTGGGAGATTGAAATCTCTCATAATTACTGTGTCTCTCCCCCGAGATATCCTTAGAATCTGGCCTGTCAGGACATCATCCAGGGTCTCAAGTTGACCTGGAGGGCGATAACATACCCCCACTGTCAGGTCTCTTTCCCTGCCAAAACCCCTAAGTTTCACCCAGACTGCCTCTACCGAATCCCCATCTGTGCTGCATTCTATTTCACTGCATCCTATCCCTTCCCTGACATATAAAGCCACTCCCCCATCCCGCTTTCCCTTCCTGTCCTTTCTAAAAAGTCGATACCCCTCTGTGTTCACATTCCAATCTTGCCTTTCATCCCACCAAGTTTCTGTGATTCCCACCAGGTCATACCCTCCTATTCCCAGGAGAGCTTCAAGCTCTTACTGCTTATTACCCATGCTCCTAGCATTGATGTACATGCACCTCAACTCCTTTCCACCGCTTCCTTTCCTTGGAGTCCCCAGCCTCCTCCTTCCTCCCATCCTCCCTGATACCTGGCCCCTCTCTGTAGGAGTTCTGTCAGTCCCTGCAGCACGTCTAAAACCCTGCTCCCAGAGCCCTGATCCTCTCCCCACACTTGTCCAGTGCAGACACCTTTCTGGGGGGCCTGAACCCCTCCCCTGGCTCAAATTAAAGTCTTCCAGACAAAGTTTGCTAGAGCATCACCAAAGGACCTTTTTCCCATCCTCATGAGGTGCAACCCATCCCTTGCCAGAAGTTCATTGGGAAAAAACCGGGTACCGTGGTTGAGGAACCCGAAGCATTCCTTCTGGCACCACACCCTAAGCCAGTCATTCACCTCAGAGATCCTCCTGTCCCTGCCTGGCCCAAATCCCTGGACTGGTAAGATCAATGAGAAAGCCACTTGGGCCTTTAGCTCCCTGAGTTTCTTCCCCAAGGCCTCGAAGTCCCTGGTGATCCCGACCATACCCTGCCTGGCCATGTTGTTTGTGCCCACATGGATCACCAGGACCGGCTGGTGACCCCCGGAGCGAACAAGACGCTCCACTCTGTCCTTCACATGCTGGATGCATGTGCCCGGCAGGCAGCAAACCTTCCTTGTCTCCAGGTTGGGGCGGCACACCGCCACCTCAGTGCCCCTCAGCAGGGAGTCCCCAAGAACAATCACCCACTGCCATGTCTTCCCGGTGGTGGTGGGCAGCTGTGCCCTGGCCCTCGCCTCTCCTGCAGCAGCCCCCTCGCCGCTAGTGGTCCCAGGCTAGGGGTGCTGCTGGTCCCCCGAGGCCTCACCAGCCCCAGCCTCCCCAAGTGGAGAGAACCTGTTTCCCAGCTCCAGATTGGTGCCAGGAGGAGGAGGAGGCTGTGCTGGCCTCCTCCTCCTGTGGGTGACATGCCTCCATGTCTGCCCAGCTGCTCTTCCTGTGACCCCTCCCTCAACCCTCTATCTGGAGGGGGGCTGCTCCCGGGGGGCCTGGAGAGCTCTTTTGGCCCTCAGGCACCTCACCTCCTCCTCTAGCAGGACCACCAGCTTGCACCTAGGGCAAGTGTGTCCCTGCCTCTCCTGGGGGAGAAGGGCAAATATGTCGCAGCTCTCGCAGCGGACAGCAACACCCGTGACTCTCGCCAAGGCCATCTCCTGGTCTGCCATTGGGATTCCTTCTGAGACCTTACCTTGGTCGCCCAGTTCTCCCAGACAAAGCCCCCCCCCACACACACACACCAATAAAATAAAATTTAAATTGGAGGAAAAACAAAGCACAGCACAGCACCAAAAACACAAACACAGAAAGAGAGAGAGAGAGCGACAGACAGACAGACAGACAAAGCAAAACCAACCAACCAAACAAACCCCTTGGCATCCCAGGGAAGGGAGTCCCCGGGCAGCCCAGGCCACAGCTAAGGGACGCAGACAAGGGATGACGCCTTATCAGCCCCTCAGGCCGGTGGCCCCACCCCTCTGCTTCCTGCTGGCCTCTCTAGCCTCTCTGGCCCCGCCTCCCTTCCTCTCCGCTGCTCCTGGCCCTCTGCTCCTCCGCCCTTGCCTTCGCCAGTCCCCTGACCACTCAGCACTCTCTCCCAGCCTGTGCCTTTGCTGCTCTACTGCTCTGCCAAGAGGCAAGAGCCGAAAGCTTTCTGTACTTGATAATACACTGGATTGGATGCCACAAATTAATCTATGCAGGCCTGAACTGCATCCAGATTCACATGTGGTCTAACTGCAGTGCATTGTTTCATGAAGAATATGCTTTTTGATTATCCCCTTCATTGCAACTGCCCTTTGGACTCAAAGGAGCCATGCCAGCTGCCTCCCTCACTGCAATCCCTTGGACTGTGAAAGATGAGTTTCCCTTACATTAAAGTCTGAGAGTAAAGATGGTTCTTTAGGGCCTACATTTTCTGAGCAGTCTTTCCACCTAAAACCCAACTCAGATACATGAGGTGGGATGACTGAAGATTACTTCCGATGCCAACAGTTGCCTGCAGCATGAGGGCAGTGTCCCTAGTGGTTTTTGGAAGAGTCAGGGCAGTTTTTTTGTTTTTTTCTGTAACAGAGGACTTAAGGATCCTGACTCCCTGTAACTGCTCTTTCAAGCCCTGTTTCTTTACTGGTTTTGGCAAGCAGGCTGTTTACCTGTGGGCCACTTATCCTATATATGGGGCAGTCACATACAGTAAATGTATCTCTCAGGTTGGCAGTGCTTTGTTCCATTAATGGAGTCATTGCATTGTTCATAAGGAAAACAATTTTGAAGAGTTATGGTATTTCCAGAGCAAGTCTAATATTTACTGTCCTGAGGAAAATGGTGTAGCTGGTAACATTGCAGTTCCAGGAATCATGGTATAACTTACAGTTTGTTGATCCATGCTGGTTGGCTCATGGAAAATAACTTTTGCACTAGTTTTAGTGGACAAGCTTGATCTGAGGACAAACGGGGTAAAGTTTCCCTTTGAACTGCTTTGGCTATATTAGTGGTGTTTGTTCCAGCAGGATATTCAATAGAAGGGCTGGCCCCAAGTTCAGTTCTTAGCTTCTCCAGCCACTGACAGTACAGACAACACAAAGCTAGAGGAAGCAATGGGGTCACTCACTATTAAGTGGCTGTCTATATTCCTAATGTGCCATAGTATCTTAAGAAGCAAGCAAGGCTGGAGTTTGATGTTCTCCTTTCTTTTCATGCAAATCCAGAGGGTCATACTAAGTTTTTTCTTCCACCTTCTGAGATTTGTGCTGTAGAGTACTCCTGGGTTTGATCCAATTTCCTACTTTACATGGAGCCATAATTGCAGTCTTGCAATATCAACTCTGAATTGATTGGTTTTATTGTAATTCATGCAAATCTTGAAATTTGTAAAAATGGTGTCATAATTTTTGCTTTAATTTTTTTTTTTTTTTTTTTGGCAATATTGCGCAAATGACCCAATTGAAAGTCCACTTGTCTGCTGTCTAGCCCTGCAGGAGAATATTCTCCTTTTTTCAGTATCTTTGTCAAACTTGTCATCTTCAGACACAGATAGGCTTAGCCCAGCAGACATATGAAATACATGCCAAAGAATTTAATGATGTCACCTTCCGCTTTGACTCTTCCAAAGCAAAGTGAGGGGATGAGATTAACAAGTTGCTGGGAAATGCAGTGAAGGCCTCGTGATGCTCTGCATGCCATTTTTGCTGCTTGGGAACAGGAACAACAGTTCCATGCCACATGTATAGTGGTGCCCCAAGGCTAGCAAATGTTTGTAGTAATTTCTGATATGGCGCACTATTTAATACCCCCTAATCCATTTCTTGTCTTCATGTTTGGAAAGGCATATGAAAACATATTACACAAAAGGCTTATTGTAATGCTGTTAATGGCAGCCAAGATGGAAGGGGCACAGCAGTGGATGGAAGCCTGATTTTTAGCTAAAAGCACTGTAAAGAGAATGACTTAATGAGAGGTGAATGAGAAATGCAGTGAAATGTGAACAATTTGACATTTTTATTTCATATGTAAACATCCATAGATACTGCACTCATTTTGAAGAGACTGTTTCATCCTTTCACATGTACATTGTCATTTTTATATGAGATAAAGAATCACAATTACAGTGTGAATTGTGAAAGCTATATTTCTTCTTCATAGTGTCTATGCATCACACAGATAGGCTCTGCACCTGCGCAGGGCCTGTTGTTGAACAGAAAGAGAGAGATTCCCTAGCTAGGTGTTTGTGGCGGCAGCCCCTCCTTTATATAGCATTGGGGGAAGTGGGTGGGTCTCCTACCATTTTCTCCAGTTGGTTTTTGAGCTCTGCCATAGATGCCTCAGATTTGTTCTCTCCCTAGTTCTCCTCACGACTTTAAACCTCTTTTCCCATTTCAGAATATTTTTATTCCTCTTCTAAATCCTATCTTATATATTTTAAAAATTTTATCTACTTCAGAACTTTCCTGTTGTTACTTGCCTCTACCTGTCATTCTACACACTCCCCTCCCTTCTTCACCCTATTTCACTTCCCAATAGCATTCATGGCAGTGTTCAGAAAAAGTGTTCATTGTGGCACTAAAACGCCTTCATTGGACAGCCATTCACTCTGTCTTCTATGGATGGGAGAAGATCATAAGGCAGACACCTTCCCTCACTGCCAGGCTATGACAAAGCAGGTGGGGAAGAACAGAGCAGGACAACTGTGCCACAAAATGTGGACTGGAGCCTGCAGGCAATGGAAACAGTTGTGTCCACTCCGTCCACTTCACGGGCTGCTTGCAGCTGCTGGGGCTCCACCATCTGCAGCTGCTGGGGCTCCACCATCTGCAGCTGCTGGGGCTCCACCAGTAATCTGCTTTGACATCCACTGAAAAACAGCCCAAAAAGAGGCCTAACAGGGCCTCAAAATGGTGACCAACAGAAGTCAAAAATGGCAGGGGAAAAGTCTGCCAAAAAGCCTAAGAAGGTTTGTCACATTTCCCCCAGACAAATCACAAATCCACTCTGAGGCACCTGCAGTGGGACCAATGCTGGCTGCATCACCAACCCCACCACAACCAGCAACCACATCATTACCTGGTTTGATGCTTCACAGCTTCAGTTCAACGTACTGTCCAGAGCACACAACTCTCTCCTTCTCTTCAACCAGTGTGAGGAAAACACCCTGGGCTGATCTTCACATTGGTCTCCCCAGTTGCCTCCAAGGTCTCAAGCCTTCAATCCAGAGCTACTCCCATGCCTACTTGGGAGAGAGAGTGACTAGATGCCACCAATGGCTCCATTTGAACCAAGGTTCCTTTTAGATGCCAGGAAGCACTTCCTGACAGTTAGGACCCCAAGGGTATGGAATGGGCTTCCACGGGAGGTGGTTGAGGCCTCATCAGTGAGGGTGTTCAAAGATAGGCTGGACATGCACATGGTGGGCATGTCGTGATTGGAGCCAGCTGGAGCTGGGGGTCAGACTAGATGGCCTGGGATACCCCTATGTTTCTATATTTCTAAGCTGCTGGGAACAAACAGACTTCCAGTCCCAGTACTGCAAACACCAAGTCCAGGGCCAACATCTTCCACCATCCAATTATCACCAACACACCCAGCTCCACCATTGAGAGCATCACCTTTGCCATTCCCTCACTTCTCCACATTGTCTGTCTGTTCTGGCAGACAATACCTCTGATTTAAATGAGGCACAGTGTGACAAACTGGCTTCCACATCACCAGAGGACATTGTGACCACCCAAGGTCCAGTATCCACCTCTGAAGACCTGGGTAGATTATCTAAGCAGGTCCTTCAGATGGCAACATCTCTCAGGCTTGGGACCCAACAGCAAGCTGAACCATTGATCCATCTAATTTATGACATCATCCTGACAGAGGGCTCTGTGCCAGTGGCCATTCCTTTCATGCCAACCCTTCTCAAAGCAATGTAGGAGCCTTGAAAGACACTGGCTCAACGATGGCCAACATCCAAATATTTGGAGAGTCTATACTGGGTCCAGGAGGGGAATATCCCCTTCTTCCTACATCACTCTTATCCAAACTCAGTGATTGTAGACTCTGCTCAAGGACATTCTCCCCATGAACATTCAGTGCCTGCAGACAGAAAGGGATGGTGTTTAGACTCCATGGTGAAAGGTATACACACAACAATGGAGCTCAGACTACAAATTGTGCACTATGAGGCTACAATGGCACATTACTAAGTCTTCCCATGGAAGAAAATGAGGGCTCTAGCACAACATCTCCCAGAACAACAATGGGAACTTCCAATCAGAAGCCCCAAGACTCTCCAAGCAACAGCTAAATACAGCATGACACCATTTGGACTGCGATTCAGGGGTGCTCACTGGTGCTGTGGGGATCCACTGCCCTGCTTGGCTCAGGGCATCAGTGCTCCCACAGGAGGCAAGGGCTTGCATCGAGAAAATATCCTTTTGACGGTCAAGGTATTTTCAACTCCCGGATGGATGAGAAGTTGGACATTGTCCAAAAGGCAGTGTTCAGAAAAGTGTATAAGATGGGTTTCACTCCCCCGGTGCCCAGAACACATAAGTGGCCATGGGGCCCATCTTACTACTCCAGAAGAAGCCAGTCCTGCAACCCACCTTGCCCAAGGTGACCTGCAACCCAACAACATCAAGGTGGCCCCTCTCACACCAAGCAGCCCTCCAAAAAGAGGCTGAATGCTGAGAGATGGTGCCACTGACAACCATCCTGACCCAGTTCCCTGTTATCAGAACCAATATGGTTCAAAGGCCACTTAACACTTTACCTTGCCAGATGGGAAGACATAACATACTCTCCCTCATTGAATTCAGGTACCACATTGAATTTGAATCTCTTCCACCTCTGGAAACAGTACAGACTATCTCCCCATCAGTCACTTTGGAAGAGGAAGTAGCCACATTTTGAGCAAAGGGAGCAATTTGAGCAGTTCCATCTACTGACCAGAGGGGATTCTATTCTATTTTACCGACTCCAAAAAGGACAGCGGCCTTTGCTCCATTGTGGACCTTAGAGCATAAACTTCTATATTCCACACAAGAAGTTCCAAATTCTCTTTTCACAAACTATACTGCCACTGTTATGAAAAGGAGACCGGTTTACCTCAGTAGACCTGAAGGATGCAAATGTTCATGTCACCATCCACCTTTGCTTCCTCATCATGACCTGTGAGTTCTATGTCCTCCCATTTGGACTGTCTGCCACCCCAAGAGTATTTACAAAATGTATGGCTATTTTGTAAATACAGTCTGTGTGCACCGTTGTGTTGCAGGAGCAACAATTTACCCATATCTGGGTGACTGGCTCTTAACTGACTCACCCAAATCAGATTTGGAAGATTCCATTCACACTACCTGCATCCTCTTACAAGAGCTGGGTCTTTGTGTAAACAGTGAAAAATCTGTGCTCTCTACTACCCTGTCCATTCCGTCTATTGGCACAAGGCTGGACTCAACGATTGCCTGGGCATCTCTCTCACAGGACAGCGACATAACCTTATGTGGACTATATCCTCCTTCCATGGGACGACTGAGGGGTATATTGCCTTCTCTCACCCTATCACCAGAAGGTTCTTGAAAGGACTGAAGAGCATATCACCACCAGCCCAATCAATCATGCTGGGAAGAAGTCTTTCAGTGGTGCTGCAAGCACTAACATAACCACTGTTCAAGCCATTGGCTATGGCAGATATCTGCCTGATGTCCTGGAAGGTAGTATTCCTTGTAGCCATTATATCAACATGCAGGGCAAGCAAACTTTGTGCACTCAGAATTGACCCACCATCCGTTGCTTTCCACAAGGACAAGGCAGGACCACTCCCTTCTCCCTAAAGTAGTATCTTCCTTCCATCTGAACCGAGATACAGTGGTACCTTGGCTCACGAATGCCTCAGTTCACAACCAAATCGGGTCATGAACAAAAATTTCATAAACATTTTGACTCAGGTCGCGAACTTCACATTGGGTGGCAGCCGTGATCATACTGGGGGCAGGGGGAAGATGGCCGAGATCACACACATCTTTCCTGCACGAGCGCTCCAGTGATTGCACCCGTCTTTCTTACAGGAGCGCAACCACGGTCTCAGCCGTCTCCCCCACCCCGCATGATCGCGCCCATCTCCCCCATGAGTGTGCCCGTGTTCGCACCCGTCTCTCCCACCCAGCACGCCCACATTCTCGCCCTCCTCTCCCCTCCAGTGCACCCACGCTTGTGCCCATCTCTCCTCCCCAGCGTGCCCGCATTCGTGCCCATATCTCCCCCCACCAGCGTACCCATGATCATACCCGTCTCCCCCTCCCGAGCACACCAGGATGACGAGTGTGATCGCAGTCGTGCTGGGGGGGGGGGGCGGGGAGATGGCTGTGCTCGTGCTCGGGGGGGGGGGGAGATGGCCATGATCTTTGTTGTTCTTTGTCACTTTGCTTCACATTTTTCTGATTAAAAAAAAAGTTACAGAATGGATTGCTTTATTTACATTGAACCTTATGGGGAAATTTAACTTGACTTGCGACCAATTTGGGTCACAACCAGATTGGGTACACGACCTGCAATGAATTAAATTCGTGAGCCAAGGTACCACTGTACTACCTACCAACTTTCTTCCCAGCACTATCTGGACTGATGGAAACCACACTACCCATAGTGGATGTCCGCAGAGCCCTAGCCTTCGACCACTCTTGCACTGAACCAATCTGCAAAACAAAAAGACTGTTTGTTTCTAAAGGAAGAACAGTAACACCTCAGAGACTGGCCCACTGGATAGTAGAGGACCATCAAATTGGCATACCAGCTAGCTGGACTTGAACGTCCACAAGAACCAAAGGTGCACTTGACCAGAGCAATGGTGACATCCATACATGCTGGCATCCTGGTGGAAGACCTATGCAGAGTGACCTGGTCTAACATATCCACATTTGTCCGGCACCCCGCAACTTGATATATGAGTGAGAAAAGACTGTTACTTTGGATGAGCGATCTTGTCCGTGGTGGGCATGTCGTGAGTGGAGCCGGCTGGAGCTGGGAGTCAGACTAGATGGCCCGGGAGGTCCCTTCTGTCTCACTCTGTTTCTATGTTTCTATGTCCACAGTTCTACAATGACAACACTGCCCACCTTCATTCCAAGGTAAGCTTGCTAAACTCCCATAAGTGTGATGTGCAGAGACCACAAAGAAGAAAGTAAGGTTGCTAACCAGCATTCTTCAAGTGGTTATCTGTGCATTCACACAACCCACCCACCAGTCCCTCATTGGTGTTGCACAGAAATATCACTGACCTTAACATCCACATTCTAGTTCCAAGATCCAGGCAACGGTCTCACAGGAACTGGAGAAAATGGTGGTAGCCTGGCTTTATCTAGCATTTGGGGAAGGGGGCAGGGGTCCCACCAAAAACGCCTAACTAGGGAATCTCTGTCTATGCCACTAGAGGCCCCATGAATGCACCAATGTCCACTTGAAGAATGTTGGTTATACATAAGCAACCTAAGCATAAGCAACACATAAGCAACCAAGACATTCTGGTGTATGTTATCTGTTAACAATTATTTGTTCTAGCTTATTTGTATTTTTTCCCATTTAGAAACTTTAATAAATATTGTTTAAAACAGAAAGTTAAACAGTGCAAGAAAACAGACTTTGAGCACAATTAACTTTTCCAGCTTTACTTTGTCATAACTTCTATAACAATCATCACAATATGGAGGTATGATCATTTTTCATGCCCTTAGGATTAGGTGTATTCTAGGTATTAAACATGCATCTTTGTTGTTATTTGTCTTGCTTGATAGGTGTGTCCCCCTAGTGAGGAAAATAAAATTTGGATGCTTCTATGCTCAGTGCTTGTCCTCTGCTGAATGATAGGAAGCAGCACCAAATTTCCTTTGTTTAAGAT
This sequence comes from Varanus salvator macromaculatus, assembly GCA_023646645.1. Lineage (NCBI taxonomy): Eukaryota > Metazoa > Chordata > Lepidosauria > Squamata > Varanidae > Varanus > Varanus salvator. The sequence continues at coordinate 17,784,354 of JAIXND010000798.1, read as the reverse complement.
TTCCTGCTCAAGTTTAAGATGAATTGTTGTATTGAGTCACACTGGGCTTGAGACTGGGCTTCCAGACAAATGATTGCTTCACAATGAGAGCTTCATAATGCCAGCAGCGATTGAGCTAGACAATGATTTGAATAAGGGTATATTTCTCTCTCAACAGTAAGGACAGACTTTTTAAGGAAGTGTAAGCAGGCTGGGCTCCTTGATGAAATCTTTGAGGAAATGTTAGATACTCTTCACTTGGCACAGGAAAAACTGATGGATGACAACACTTCAGAAGCAGGTACTGTAAAGAGTTTAAAATTCGCAACTGTACCACCTGAGTTACCTGCTAATGTGAGCCTTTTGGTCCAAGTCATGTCCAGACAATACCTTGGTAGGATATACTTCATTGGCTTGTTACTCGCACATATGGGGCTCAGTGCCGGAGAACAGCAACATGTGGGACATCCTAGAGCTGAAGGAGGTGATGGCTCTCCCATTCTCTTCTGTGCATGTTCCTGCTGCAACTCCTCTCTTCCTCCTCAGTTCCTTTTCATTCACTGCAGCACTAGTAGCACCTGGGATGCTTGCCTTTCCTCAGAACAGGCCATCTTCCAATCTGCTGTACAAAATTTTTCCTCTGCTGCTTTTAATTCTCATTCGTGGTTCTCTGTTAAGTTTGCATTTTTGCTCCTTAACAGAGTCACACTTGCTTGGATGCTTATGGTCTCCAAGACCCTCCCGTAAATAGTGCATGAGATGTGACAGAAAAGCACTGCTGCCTGATGGGCACTTTTGCTTGGTCTCATTTGCTGCTCTTCTTTTACCAAAAGTCCCAAAGAAGTCAGGCAGCCTGTCTTTAGGCCTTGCCCTGGCACTAAGCCCCACCAGCAACTGGCTCAGCAGCACAGAGCAGTCTGCTCTCCACATCTTCATTGTCGGCTTGAGGCAAGTCCCCTCTGAGCTTCTGCTGACATGAGAAGATGCTCCCTGGTGGAGGCCCTGTCTGAAGAGGTTCTTGTATCCACTCATAATTTTGCCCTCAGTAAGACATTGGTGTTGGCCTTGCCCTTGGAAGCAGCATTAGGCTTAGTGACTCTGTCTGCACCATTCACTATAGTGACATTGGCCTTCATCCCAGACTCTTCTTTCCAGTCAGTTAGGTCCAAAGCCTTTTGTGTATGTGCTAGTCTGTAATGCAGAGAAAAGCTAAGAAGTTACCCTTGAAGCAATCATGATCAACTGCCCTTCTGACCACAAGGAGCCATCGAATCATACAATTTGGAATCTGATCACCCCAATTCTGGAGTCTCAGTTGGAGACAGTGGGGCCTTACTTTATCTGCATTTCACTTGACACTTTCTTCTGCACCTCCTTGCCTATGACCATCAATCCCAGTTCTGGAAAGGCTACAGTTGACATTCTTTGAATGAAGTACAATAACCAAAATCTGAGAGAAATTGTGTTTCTTGCATCTCGTAGAATCATAGAATAGTAGAGTGGGAAGGGGCCAAGAAGGCATTGAGTCCAACTCCTGCTCAGTGAAGGACACCAAGATAAACCACCCTCTCAGATGGCTGTCCAACCATCTTGAATGCTTCTAGTGTGGGATAGCCCACAACCTCCCTCACTAATTGGTTCCACTGTTATAGTGCTCCAACAGTCAGGAAGTTCTTTCTGATGTTCAGCCAGAATATGGCTTCCTGTAACTTGAGCCTATTTTTCTGTGTCTTGCCCTCTGGAATGATAAGAGGTCCTGGCCTTCCTCTGTGTGGCAACTTTTCAAATATTTGAAGGGTGCCCCTCAATCTTGTCTTCTTGAGGCTAAACATGCCCAGTTATTACATACTCTCCTCCTAAGATTTTGTTTCCAATCCCCAGATAATCCCTGTTCTTCATCATGGTCTCCGTGCATCACACATATATGGCTGCTGCGCCTGCGCAGTGCCTGTTGCCAGGAAGATTTAGAAGCTTTAAAGGTTTTTGGTGGGAACTCCACACACCCCTACCAGTCAGAGTGCCCGCCCCTGCGCCAGTCTGCTTGAGACCGCTGTTCACCATGCCTTGGGCCTTTTTGCTTATCTCCTTGTCTTTTTGTAAACGACTTACTTACTCTTTTGAATAGTTCTAAAAACTTCTATTTTTGTCTTCCCCCTTTTCGATCTGAAAACCCTTTTCCCGTTGTTCACTATCCTTACCAAACCCCTACTTTATAGCCTTTCCCCCTCCCCCCAGCTCCCTTCCCATTTTTTTTTAAACCCTTCTATCGTCTTCACCTTGAACTATCCTCTCTTTACTGCTGTACTTTCCCTCATTTCTCTCTTAATTGGATGGCGGGTAGCTTTCCACAAGTGCGCTCAGTGTGGAGTTAAAATGTCTCCCACTGACCCACACACCCTTTGTCTCCTCTGCCTAGGAGAGGGACATAGAACCGACAAGTGCAACCATTGCCAGCCGTTTACTAGGCAAGCTCAGAAAAACCGAGAAAATCAGCTGTGAATAATGTTATGGGCCCAAGCCTTGGTTGCCATGAAGCAGGGCTCGGTAGAAACCGGCTGCTCTGTGGCTCCAAGACCTTCCAAAAGTGCCCCCTCTCACCCATCCGAAGGGGACTTGGCGAGTTCTGATGGAAAGCATTCCTCTCATTCTCCCTCGAGGAAACATAAGGAGAAGAGGAAGCATGTCGGGTCCAAGGAAGCTTCAAAACCTAAGCGTCCTAAGAAAGACAGACCTGATAAAGCCGAGCGTCAGCACAAAAAACACGCTAAAGTGCCTCGCTCTGAACGAGTGATATGCCTGTCTCAGTACACCTCACTCTCCATATGTGAAACTGGTGCATTGCCCACAGGATCACTCCTCAAGTGGTTCATTTTGCCGGCATCAACAACGAGGAAGCCAACTCCCTCAGCAGGCACATGTCCACAACCCATGAGTGGGAGTTGGATCACCGAGTTTGTCACCATCTTTTTCAATTGTGGGGAACACCGACCATAGACCTGTTTGGACACGGGACAACTTCGTCTGCAGATGTACTGCTCCAGAGTGGCCATCAGTCCAGATTCGACCAGGGACACAGTCATGATCTCCTGGGAGAACGAGTTCTTTTACATGTTCTCTCCAATCCCACTAATAACAAGGACTATAGTGAAGATCCGTCAGGACAATGCTCGTGGCATCCTTATCACTCCCTGGTGGCCTCGACAGTCCTGGTTCCCCACTCTTCTGCAGATGTCCAACAATGAGTTCTTACATCTACCTCACATCCCTCACCCTCTTACTCAAGAACAAGGTGCTTTACAACATCCAGACCTGTGTTCCCTGAACCTCACCGCTTAGCTCATACACTGACTGTTCCTCCTGCTTTATCTTTGACACCGACTGCATCTTTGGTACCCACTATTGCTTCTACTCATCCCGTACCAACAACTCCTTTGGATCCAACAAAAGCGCCTCCTTCGGGACCGACTTTTACATTGTCTACACTTGCTTCCATGAGATCAGAGACTTCTATGCCACTGTTACCCTTGGTACTGACCCCAGTACCGATGACATCTTCGAATCCGACAGATCTTCACCCGGACATTCAGTTCATTCACCAATCTACACTACAACCAAACACTCAATGCTCTTGCAATGCTAAATGGAAGTGTTTTACCTCCTTTGCTGCTGCTAACCAATTTCTACCTCAATCTGCCACCATTGAGAATATTTTACAATTCCTACTCTTGTTACACTGTGGGGGTCTCAAATCTTCCTCCCTTAAGGTGGATATCGCAGCCATCTCGCATCATTGGGGGTGCATTGGAGGTTTGTCTGTATTCTCTCACCAACTTGTACGTTGATTCCTACAAGGATTACAAAACCTACAACCTCCAATCTGATCAGCCGTCCTGACATGGAGCCTCTCTGTTGTTTTGCAGGCTCTCACCAAACCTCCCTTTGAACCGCGGGCTACCACCGATCTCCACCTCCTCTCATGGAAAACAGCTTTCCTAGTTGCTATTACATTGGCCAGAAGAGCTAGTGAATTGTGTGCTCTTCATGTTGACCCTCCATACCTCAATTTCCACAAGGAAAAAGTAGTCCTTCGCACCGACCCAGCATTTATGTCAAAGGTGGTGACGCCTTTTCACCTTAATCAGGACATTGTTCTACTGGCTTACTTCCCTGCTACATTGACACGGATCAAGCACTCTCTACACAGCCTAGATGTCCACAGATGTTTGGCCTTCTATTGATCCCAAACTGAGTCATTCAGGAAAACCAAACAGCTTTTCATTAAATACTCAGAACATGACAAGGGAGTACCCATCAGTACTCAAAGACTTTTGAAATGGATCATTGAGACGATTGTACTTGCTTACCACATCTCCAAACTGGATCTAGCTGTTACTCTGAAAGGACATTTCACAAGAACTGTTGCCGCTTCTTCTGCCCTCTGTGTGGGCATTCCACTACATATCTGCAAAGCAGTTATGTGGTCCACCTCACACTACTGTTTAGACATCAAGGCCAGACAGGACTCTTCCTTTGGCCGTGCTGACTTGTCCATAGTTCTTCAGTGATGATGCTGTCCCACCTCCGGGTGTGGTAAGTCACCCATATATGTGTGATGCACAGAAACCACGACAAAGAAAGGCACTTGAATGACCACTCAAAGAATTACAGTTACAGGTAAGCAACCTGCCTTACCTTCCTCTGAACTCTTTCCAGTTTGCCTGCATCTTTCTTAAACTGTGGTGCCCAGAACAGGCTACAATACTCAAGATGAGGCCTAACCAGTGCAGAGTAGTGGAGAACTAGAACAATTTGGAAGTGATATTGCTCTTAATAGCAGTTGTCTTTTCACAAATTTGGCTGCTGGTTGGGCACCCCTCCTTCTCTACTTAATCATGCCGGTGCCATGGATGCCACCACAATCATTCTCCTCAATAACCCAAGGCATCACTGACTTCTTCTCTTTCCTCTGGAGACTTTGTTCACTGGCACCAGGCTCTACCTTGGAAGGATTAGTACCAACTATATTACCCTCACTCCCTTACACTATGGTCAGTAGCCCCTTTGAGGTGGGATTTTCGCTTGCCTATACACTTCTCCAGGGATCAGCTTCAGTAGGAGGGATCACAAGAGCTCCTATTTCCATTAAAATGTATTCCATTTGCTGTCACTTCCTCAGTAAAATTTGTTATAATCAAACCATACAGCCCCTGCCTGTCAAAGTCAAAGCCTTAATTTGTCTGCCCCTTTCAGAATGGAGGGATTTGTAACTTTGGGATTGCTACCAAGGGAAACAACAGTCCTCCTCCTCCTCCTCATCATCATCATCATTTTATTTATTTGTTTTTATTTATTTATTTACAAATTTATAGGCCGCCCCTTGCCACAAGCCTCGGGGCGGCTTACAGCAGCAAACCATTAAACTTTAAAACTTTAAAACTGGCCCATCTCCAGGTCTGAATTAAAACAAATACAATATAATACATAAAATAAATTAACATTTAAAATATTGCTTAAATAAAAAGGTCTTCGCCTGGCGCTGAAAAGCAAATAAAGACGGCGCCAGGCGAGCCTCTCTGATCATCCCCTTTGCACTTTAATGTCACAAGTTAATGTGTCATTAATAGCTATATTATAAGCTTCTCTGTACCAATCACTCAATTGAAAATATTGTTTTACTTTCTGATTAATGTAATTAATCTCGCTGCTGTTTCTTTTTAATTCTTTAATATCCCAACTCCATTGTTTTCTTTCAAATATTGAAAGTAATGCAATCTCAGGACATAACTCAGTATTTAAACTTAATATTTTACTACCCTCTTAAAAAAACCTCTTTCCAAAACTTCATTATATATTCACATTCCTACCACATACGATAATATACACCCACTTCACAACCACCTCTTCAACATAAATTGGAATATTTGCTATCTCTATGATTCAGCTTTACCTGGGTTAGGTTCAATTTCCATATTAATTTATGTGAACAATTCCACTATAATTCTTACTGACATGGATTTTAGTATCCTCTTAGCCCAGATATTTTCCCAGTCTTCATTACTAATATTCATTCTCAAGTCTGTTTCCTCTGTTGCTTTAAGTGGGTCATACTGATCCTCATCTACTGATAATATCTTATAAATTTTACTTACTATCCCTTTCATTTGCATATTGTCTTGTTTTTCCTTTTCCACTATCATATCTTCGAATTTAATATACCGTATTTTTCGCTCTATAAGACACGCCTGACCATAAGATGCACCTAGTTTTTAGAGGAGGAAAACAAGGAAAAAAATATTCTGAATCAAATGGGCACATAATCACAGACACATTCCCTATCACTTCCCCATGGACTGCACATCTGACAGACTTACTGCACACACATATTCGCTCTATAAGATGCACAGACATTTCCCCTTACTTTTGAGGGAGAAAAAAGTGAGTCTTATAGAGCAAAAAATACGGTAATCTCTACATCTAACCTTTTGCTTTAACCAGTTTTAAGTCTGACAATCTAGTTGGATCACATTAAACCAAGTTGTTTTTCCCTTACTAATGCCCCTCTTTTCGTTTTTATTAATTCTCTCTAACCAGTCTCTTATCTTAATAATCTATTTATTCTTTAATATTTTTCCCAAGCTTTCTCTCAAATTTAATGGAAATTCTTCTAATTCAGTAATTGGGTATAATGGTGATATGGATGACATAAATCACTCCTTACACTTATTCCAAATTTGTAATATATTTTTAAGGAAAGGATTTTTTTAACCTTTTCATAATATTTTTATTACCATGTTTAAAGAAAACATCAATCAAGGATCCTTCCAGCTGATAAAATCCTAATTTTACCCATATAACTTTATTGAGTTGTAATTTAATATCCATTATATGCCTCATATGATTTGCTACATAATACAACTTTACATTACTGATACCTAATGGTCCTGTCTTTTATGATCTATAGCATTTTAAAATTTATCCTCATTTCTGTATTCCCATTACAAAACTTATCAATCATATTTTGCTATTCTTTTAATTCTTTATTTTCATTGGTAACATCATAAAAAAAAATTTAATCTTAGGAAGGATTTTCATTTTAAATACTGCTATTCTGCTGAACCATAATCGATCTTCCTAAAATCATTCATTTTCTCTTTTATTTCACATTTGAATTTATCAAAATTATTATTTTTAAAACATTCTAAATGTTTAGTAATATTTATACCTAAGTACTTCGTAAACACTGTATATCTGAATTTACTCCTAATCTTTTCCTTCTCTATCATAATTAAATAACATCATATTTGATTTATCCCAATCTATCTGTAAACATGCTATCGCTTGAAATCCTTCCAAGTGAGTTTTAACTTGGCCCATTATGTTAGATGAATCCTTTACTGTTAACCAAAAATCATCAGCAGGCAAATTAATCTTAATTTCATTCTCAGTATACCTTTTATTGCATTATTCTGTAAATAAAGCAAACAATATTGAGGAATGGGGACATTCTTGTATAGTACCCTAGCCCAGAGATAATTGCTCCATTATACCATCATTTATTATCACTTTTGCCACATTTCCTGAATATAGTTGCTCTATTATACCATTAAATTATTTTCCAAATCCTAATGCTTCTATTAAAATCTGTCTTGTTGGATATTCTGTACAATCAAAGGCTTTAAAAATATCTAATGCCATTAAACTAGCTTTTAATTTTTCTTCACATATAAACTCTAGGATATTCAGTACTCCTCTAGTCAAATCTGCCCTTTGTCTCCCTGCTATAAAACCACTTTGATCCACTTAATATATTTATCAATAAGATTTATTCATTCCATTTGCAAATATTGCTGTACAAATTTTTGCATCTTGATTGATCAAAAATATAGGCCCATGGATCTGCCAAATCTTTATTAGGTTTAGGAATTAAAACTATTAAAGAGTATTTCCAAGATGTTGGCATCTTTCCTCCTTCCAATATTTTATTAAACAAAACTTTTAATTTTGGAATCAGGATCTTTAAAAAATTTTACAGTATCTGATCCTAGTCCATGTATCCCAGCAGTTTCCCCTACTTTTAATGTATCATTATTTATTTATTTATTAGAAAAATTTCTATGCCACCCCTTGCCAGCTAGCCTCGGGGCAGCTTACAGCAGGTCCATATAATACAAAATACAACGTAAAATTGAAACACAAAACAACCTACCGAATTCCAATTAAAAACTAAAATTGGCCCATCTCATAGTCCCAATTAAAACTAACAAAAACTAAAATTCAAAACTAACTAATAAAATTAATAAATTAATAAATTAATAATTAACAATTAAAATATTTCTTAAATAAAAAGGTCTTCACCTGGTGCCGAAAAGCAAATAATGACGGCGCCAGGCGAGCCTCTCTGGGGAGCAGATTCCATAAGTGGTGTGCCACTGCAGAGAAAGCCCTCCTCCGGGTACTCACTCTCTTCACCTCCTTCACAGAGGGCTCCCGGAGGAGAGCATCTGCTGCAGATCGTAAGGGGCGGGAGGGCATATACGGTCGCAGGCGCTCCTTTAGGTAACCAGGACCCAAGCCGTTAAGGGCTTTATTGGTAAGAACCAACACCTTGAATTGGGCCCGGACTTCAATGGGAAGCCAGTGTAGCTGACGGAGAACTGGGGTGATATGAGAACCACGCCCAGTCCCTGTCAGCATCCTGGCAGCTCTATTCTGCACCAATTGAAGTATCCTGGCATTAGTCTTCTACTTTTTTATCTTTAACAGTTCCTTAATACTTATTCTCCTTCCAACCGCCTTCATTGTTTCCCAAGCTTCATCACTACCTTCTCTATCATTAATTTCCATATTTCTTTCATTTTTTTTGCCGTTTCGTCTTGTATATAGCTATATTGTAAAATGTTAGTATACATCTTCCATCTTTTAGCTTCTTTATAATCATATTTAATTCCAAAATGCTGAACTCTATTGCATCTCCTTTCTTCCTTGGGGATTGGAATGTATATTGAACATTTCCAGGCTGTGGGTCATTATCTTGTTTTCCACATTTGTTGGCATCTTGTAAGGATTCGGACTGATTCATTTTCTGCAGCTTGGAATAGTCCTATTGGTATCCTAACTACTCCAGGTGTTTTATTGTTTGCAAGAGCTTTCTGAGCAGCTTTCACTGCCCTTTCTAATATTGCAGGCTCTTCCTCATAGGGTTGCTCTTCAAAGGAGTCTATCATGTATAGGATAGGAGAGATGATAGTCTTCTGTCTAGTCTTTCCATTTCTCTTTATTTTCTCCTGATCAAATAGTGTGTCCCTTTTTTTGTATTTTAGCATTTTTAATCCAGGTTTGAATTTCCCTCTGATCTCTTGATTTTTCTAGAAGAGCTTGCTTGTTTTTCCTCTTTTGTTCTTCTCCTCTATCTCTTTACACTGGACATTGTAATAGTTTTGTGTTTGTTTTTTGGTTTGTTTGTTTGTTTGTTTGTCTTTGTGGGGGTTGGTGTCTCTGGGATAGTCACTGAAAAGTAGCATTCAGGATTCTGGTACTATTTCTGCCCTCTTTTGCTTCTTAAATCTTAAAGGTCTAGCCAATATTAACATTGTCCCCTTTTCAGCCTACATTACTACTACACACTGTCTTGTCATGTACTTTAATGAGATAAGTAGGTAAAAATATTGCTAGTACATGAGTGGGTTGATTAATATCATTTCTGTGGAACATGAACAACAATTCTTTAGGAGAGGGGAGATCTTCTCAACAAATCTTACAGGGAATTTTCAAACCTGGGCGTTCATTGTACTTTGGATACTTCCAGTGGAAGAATTCTTAGTTTCACCAGACAAAAGATACTGTATTACACTGATCTTCCGTGGCATGAAAAAGAACAGATGAAGTAGTGGGGAAACATGGAAGGCTTACAATTTGAAGATTACAACAATTTTGTAAAATTCCATGAAACCTTACCTGCAACAATCCTTTGGCAACATTTTAAAACAACTGGTGATACTGATTTGTCACTTAATGGTATGTTGTGGCAGCACCAGCAAAGAATCCAAGATACCATTGTTCTCGTCAAATATATCAGCCATAAAATGTTCAGGCTAAGAGTACCTGAAATGTACACTAGTATCTGCTTATTCTCTGGTACTTTTATTTTTGACACAACTTTTGGCTAATCAGATGCTGATGCACTGTGCAGTAACTAGACATCAACTTGGCTGTCACAGTGCAGTCCTAAATCATGCTTGCTCAGAAGTAGGCCTCAATGATTTTAGTGGGGCTTATTCTCAGGTACGAGTTAAGTGGGTACTGGATTGCAGCCTTAGTGAGGACTTCATAGCACTGCCATTTTATCTCAGAGCAATTTTTTACTTATATTATTTTTACTTTGTGCTTTAGCCCAGAAAGATTCCCACAGTGGTTTAATGAGAGGATTGAGAGGTAGAAGGAAAAAAGGAAAACTTGGCCACTAGTTCTTCATCTCAAACTGCTCTCAGATATGATCCATGGAAGGGAAAACGCAAGCTTCCTTCTCTGCCTAATGTACAGGGTCAGGTTGGTCTCTCGCTGTCCTGGGACACAGGTGCAGCCTCCAAGGGGATCTTGGCTCTCTAAAAGAAATAGGTTTCAACAGTGCAATCCTGTGCATGACTGTTCAGAAGTAAGATCCATTGAGTTCAGTGGAATTTATTCCTGGTTAAGTGTGTTTAGGATCACAGCCTTATGTGATAAGCTAAGCCTCTTCCTTGGGAGGAAGCCACACTCAACTGAGACTTGCTTTTGAAGAGACAAGTATATCGCTGCAGTTAGTCTGTAACTAAACTTCTGAAATTCATTAGCTGGCTAAATCACCTATATATGGTCTAAAATGATAAATACAAATGCAAAGCCATATAACAATAAATAAGCTATGAAAACATTTCTCTCTGAGAAAATACTAAATACTTGTCTTGTTTGCTGATTTAAAATATTTTCAAAATAATGGTTCATCAATTAAATTAAAAATACATTAATCTAAAGCAAAGTTGCATATGAAAGAAGAAAATGTCAAATGCACATACCACTTTGGGGACAAACAACACCCATATATGCATGAAACAGTGCTAAGTCTCCTTGATGCACATTTTTATTGCATTCTCCAGGTTCCTGTCTGTATGCCAGCTAATCTGGCTTTTTAGCACACGGTGAGGGGCTGCTCCTGAATACTTTCTTCTATGTCCTCTTATATGTCTGTAGCACAGAAGCCCACCCAGGCAGCCATGTAACTAATGGGGCAGGCCAAAAATCCAACAAATAAATAACAAAACAGCTATTCCTAGACAGTGGCCAGAGGATTGGAAAAGGTCAGTTTACATTCCCATCCCAAAGAAGGGCAATGCCAAAGAATGTTCAAACTACCGCACCTTTGCACTCATTTCACATGCTAGCAAAGTTGTGCTCAAAATCCTACAAGCTAGGCTCCAGCAGTATGTGGACCAAAAACTACCAGAAGTACAGGCAGGGTTTCAAAGAGGGAGAGGAAGTAGAGATCAAATTGCCTACATACGTTGGATCATGGAGAAAGGTAGAGAGTTCCAGAAAAACATCTACTTCTGCTTCATTGACTATGCTAAAGCATAGTTTGTTGTGATTGTGTAGATCACAACAAATTGTGGTAAGTTCTTAAAGGGATGGGAGTACCAGACCAACTTATTTGTCTCTTGAGAAACCTATATGTGGATCAAGAAGCAACAGTGAGAACTGGACACAGAACCACTGATTGGTGCCAAAAGAAAGGAGTTCGGCAAGGCTGTATACTGTCGCCCTGCCTATTTAACTTATATGCAGAGCACATCATGAGAAATGTGGGGCTAAATGAATCACCAGTTGGAATTAAGATCGCTGGGAGAAATATCAACAACCTCAGATATGCAGATGATACCACTCTCATGGCAGAAAGTGAAGAGGAACTAAAGAGCCTCTTGAAGCAGGTTCATCTCTTGAAGAGGAGAGTGCAAAAGTTGGCTTGAACCTCAACATTAAGAAAACTAAGATCATGGCATCTGGTCCTCTCACTTCCTGGCAGATGGATGGGGAAGAAATCGAGGTAGTGACAAATTTTATTTTCCTGGGCTCCAAGATCACCGCAGACAGGGACTGCAGCCAAGAAATTAACAGATGCTTGCTCCTGGGAAGGAAAGCTATGGCAAATCTAGACAGCATAGTAAAAAGCAGAGACATCACCCTGCTGACAAAAGTGCTTATAGTCAAGGCTATGGTTTTCCCAGTTGTGATGTATGGCTGTGAAAGCTGGACCTTAAGGAAGGCTGAGCGCCGAAGTATTGAGGCCTTTGAATTGTGGTGCTGGAGAAGACTCCTGCGAGTCCCTTGGACTGCAAGGAGATCAAACCGGTCAGTCCTGGAGGAGATCAACTCTGACTGCTCTTTAGAAGGCCAGATCCTGAAGATGAAACTCAAATACTTTGGCCACCTAATGAGAAGGAAGGACTCCCTGGAGAAGAACCTAATGCTGGGAACAATAGATGGCAAAAGAAGAAGGGGACGGCAGAGGATGAGGTGGCTGGATGGAGTCACTGAAGCAGTTGGTGTGAGCTTAAGTGGACTCCGGGGGATGGTGGAGGACAGGAAGGCCTGGAGGAATGTTGTCCATGAGGTCACGATGGGTTGGACACAACTTCACAACTAACAACAACAACAACAACATTCCTCAACCACATTTCTACTGAAGGTAATTGTCCTTGGTTTCAATACATAGCAAGAAGTATTCCAAGGGAAAATCAATTCACATCTAGAAAAGGTATATTCAGATAGGTCTCCAAAATAAGTAATCATACAATTCAGTCAAATTAAAAATTAAGAGGAAAAAAAAATCATGCCCAGGAATTCTCTGAATTCTTAAGCATTGTTTTCCAGTATTTTTGGACAATTATACAATGTCAAAGATGGAAGTCCTAGTACAGTTTTGTGTCTCCAATGTTGTTAATATTAGGAGGCATTTATGTAATCCATGGGGATAGAGCATCCCTTCCATCATGTGTGCGCACACACGCACACAGTAGGCCTTGTGTAGATTTGGATGGCTTTTCAGGTTTGTACTGTTGCACCTTTATATAGAGCAGCCAGGTCTGGCACAGCTGCACACGCTGTTCTTGCAGCTCAACTAGGCTAGAGCAATGCATGCCATGGGTGCTCCTGGCTTGATCGAATTCCCTCTCCAGCATGCACGATTGGACGGCTCTTCTGTAGTTTTAAATGAACTTCCAGTCACCCATTTAATTAGTCATGTTGGTCTAGATTTTTCAAGTACCACTGCTTATCCTATATTGCATTTTCAGTGTGATGGCTGGTTTTATTTTATGTTGCTGTTTTAATGATAATATTGTGTGGTATAAAATTTAAAATTATTCTTACATTATTTCTTTTAGTCAGCTTGAGGTTTACCTGCATAAAGCCTTTTAAATAAATAACTGCAACCTATATATTGCAGGATTGTTTGCACAAAATTCATTCTGAACAATGGGAATAAACAAAATAAGGACTTCTTGTTGAAAATTCAAGCATTTACAAACATCTGAAAGAAGCTTTTAATACTGCATGCTTTTGTAATAATTTTGGAGTTAGCCTCCAACAGTAAGTTGTAAACTCTTTGATGTGAAGATAGTGATAAAATTATGGATAACTAAAAAAATAGCTTTCTTCTGTTTATCCTTGTGTTTGTGGAGAGGCATCAGTATTGTTCTGTCTACCCCCAGAATATGAAGAAACAGTAATATCGCTTTTTGACTGTGGTCTCTTTGAAAATATTCTTACATCTGCTCACTCTGGTATGTATGGAACACAGCATGGAACTTGTCAGGCTAATTTACTTTTCATACTAAAGTACAAATATGACATTTTAAACACCACTCTTCTTAGAAGTAGAACCTACTTTGTGTTGAAAGAATCCAGCACTGAGACAGCAGTACTTGGTCCGCTACTGCCTTGACCTTATAAAGGATGTGGCCCTGTTCACCTTTATCTCATCCATTCTGACCACTTACCTGGGAATGAGGATTAAGGATCTCACTGCACTCTGTGTTGACTTGTGCATTTTTGGAGGGTGGGAAAGTGCAAGGAAAGGAGTGATTCTGTACCTTCAGCTGGTCACTGTACTTCAATCAGCTCTCCACAATATAGCAGCAGGTCTTGGGACTTTTTTCTAAGGCAAATTGTGTGTGTGTGGGTGGGGGGGTGATTTTCAGTGAAGGTGGAGAGAAAATGGAAGAAAAATTAATGGCAGAGAGAGTGCCACCCCCACATCTAAAATTTCCACCAAAGGAATGCAACCTTCACCATGGAAGTTTCTCTCCCCCTGCTATAGCTCCTACGCTGCTCTCCCAAGCCATGCCTTTACTTGCACTATTCTACTAGTGTAACTGATGGTATACATGTAATTGTTTATTGAACAGCCATAGGGAATATCAGGCTCATGAGCAAGAGTTCTCCATCTAACCTGCCAACTCCAGCACCCTTTTCCCAAGATTAAAAAGACTTCTGGTCTGCTACAACTGAGAACTGAACCCTTTCCCCAGCAAGGGAAAGATACCATCACCCTCCTGTTTCAAATTAGCCTTCCCATGTAGTTAGATAATCACTGCTGGTCAGTGACTATACTTCACTCCTCAGCTGATCTACATGGGATTGATCATTAGTATTAGCTTTACTAAGCAGCTGAGACTAGGAGTATTGGATGTGTACAGAGGAAGATGGAACATGCAAATAGGATTATGTAGTGAGAGTGACTGGGGGTGGGGGGGAACAGGAGAAAGATAATGGGGCATGGTCCTGTGTATCTATACATATGGCAGAGCAGAGGGCCCCACCTGGGTTGTGGCTACTGGTGTCCTGACTAATTTAGGTCAGAGGCCAGGGAAAAAAGCCTCAACTGCTGAGCCACTGGACCGGTGGATCGAAAGGTTGGCAGTTCGAATCCGCAGACGGGGTGAGCTGCCGTACTCTGTCCAAACTCCTGCCAACCTTGCAGTTCGAAAGCATAGGAATGCAAGTAGAAGGTACCACTTTGGTGGGAAGGTAACAGCGTTCTGTGCATTTTGGTGTTGAGTCATGCGGGCCACATGACCACAGAGACTGTCTGCGGATAAACGCTGGCTCCCTCGGCTAAGAAACGGAGATGAGCACCGCCCCCTAGAGTCAGGCATGACTGGACTTTAATGGCATGGGGAAACCTTTACCTTTGTAGTCTCAGATAACTAACTTCAATAGCCTTTCAGTCGCTTTTCAGAGTGCATATGTTACAAATGGGTACTATTTAGAAAGAATTATAGTAGAGAGATATTTGAAAACAAACAAAAATCAAATACTAAAGATTGATTTTATTCATACAGGAACAGAAAAAAAAATTCAGGAGCTACTGAATACACGGAAAAAACTGGACACTCAGATTGAACTTCTAAAAGATTTAAAGGAAGTAGTACTACCTACTCCAGAGGATACAGCTAGTGCATCTAACAGTATCTGTGAATAGACTAAATCTTCCATAATACTAGTCGATTCCTTCCAGTTGGATCTTGTATAAAATTGACCTTGTAATATAAAGGCTTGGTTGTCCTTACACCTCACTTTTGTAATGACTAGTCTTTTATAGTTCTCACAGCTGAGGCACTTTTATTCTAGCCAGTGCACTTGGACTGGTTCATATTGCTGAATTCTTCCATCACCATTAGCAGGTCAGGGAGGATTCTGTTTCTAGGATTATGATTACATCTTACTGCAGTGTATGCTAGAAGTGATAAGAGGGAATTGGGTGAGTTTACTTTCTGTGGCTTAGTGGCAGCAGGTGCTACTGACAAACCACTTCCAGTGTGACTGTGGGCATGGCATTCATTAAGGCAGGTTGCTTACCTGTAACTGACGTTCTTCAAGTGGCCATCTGTGCATTCACACAGATGGGTGCTGCGCCTGCGCAATGCCTGAGGCCGGAAAGATTGAAAAGCTAACGGTTTTTGGCGGGAAACTCTGCTCCCCTCCCCCTCAATGCTATATATAGAGCGGAGTGTCCGCCATTTTCTCAGTCTTTATAAGACCGAATGCGCACCCCCTCTCGGGAGAGAGACATATTACAATAACCTTATTAGATACCATGACTATCAACTGAGAAATTGTACGGACAGAAAAAATCCACTTACCGACACTGAGCAGGGCCAGCAGATGATGGACTCCCAGCACACTACTACTGCTACTTCTGGATTACATTTTAAATCAGTTTTTTAATTTGTTTTCAAACATACAAACAAGATTTTAACCAAAATGGCAACTTATGCATTCTAAGTTTCTGAACCCTAACCCTAAACTTTTCTACTTGCAGTTTTACACAATTTTATCTATACACATTCAGTTAGCTGTAACGGTTCTTACGAGGCCAAATATTAGCTGCTTACAGTAATCTCAGATTTGATACCATCTTTTGAAAATGTATGCGAATCAGATACTTTAAAGTATGTATCTGTTTTAAGAATATTCATAATTGTTTAATTATAGGGTTGTAAATAATTGTTTAATAAAAGTTTTTTTGGAATAAAGTGATTGTACATGTGTTGCTGGTTCAGGAGAAATGGAAACATCAAGCCCTCCCTGCTCCATCATCTCCATTAGCAGGATTGGACTAAAAGAACATTTAAAGGGTTTGTTACTATCTTATATTATACAATGGCTACAGGTCTTAACAGTCCAAGTGCCCTTTAACAAAAGGCAAAATGATCTCTAGTCCAAAGTAATAGTCCAACAGCCTATACCCAGTCACAGTAGGGAACTGCTGCTTCCTAGCAAGTAAGTCCCAGTCTCCAGCCTTTTCAGGGGAATTAGCGACACTTTGGGCCAGTTGGGGTTTCTCCCACAGCTGCTCAGCTCACCAGGCTGCCCCAATGCTTCTTGATTCCGGACTCAGCCTCTTGGGTTTTCTGTTTTGTGCTCCCTCAGGAGACCCCCGTCTAGCCCAGAATGGTGGCAGGAGGGCAAAGTGGCCATTCCTGGTTCACCAAACTTCAGGGAGTCAGCCTTGGACAAAACATAAGCAGCCCCTTCCCCCATGCGAGTGGCAAGCATCCTTGCACCAGTCCTACTCAAGAGCCAGGTTCCACTACCTACTCTGCTCTTCTTGACAACTTTGTGCAGCTTTGCTGCCAATGCCATCACAACTCTTCCTCCTGCATTCCTATCATTCCTTACTCCTCATCCCACCCACATCAACCTGTCTAGGTGGTGCTCATCCAGGTTGGCATGAGGCACTGACTGCACCAAGGCATGTGCCCTCCTTCACTACAGTTATTTTGTTTGGCCAGTGCCCCCCCGTGCCCCTCCCCCCCAGGATAGCAGTGAGATGGGGCAGGTGAAGTGATCCACCAAGCATCTGGTTAGAGGTGGCAAGCCCCACCAAACCCTTGCACATTCCCCCACCCAAGAGGGGCTTGCTGTCTCCACTGTACCCAAGGGCCCTGACAAGAGAAAACCACACTACTGTGTTGATGTCCAGGCCAATGTCTGACTGTAAAGGCATATGGCTGTAAAGCCAAACCCATCTTGTCAATTGGAGTTTATCATCCATATGCCTTAACCACTGCAAAGGAACATAGTAAGTATAAATGGTGCACTGCACAAGTAGTGGCAAAGGGCTAGCACAGCCCAACCCCCTTGACTGAAAGGGCCTCCTTTTCAATAGTAGAATACATTTCTTCCACAGATCTAATTTCTGGCTCAGATTGGGTTTTGGTTTTTCCTCACATAGGTGCCACTATGAACCCCAGATAAATGAAGTTCTTGCCTGGCTTTTGTGCACTTTTTGAGGTTGTCTTAGGGCATCTAATGGCTGCCCTAATGCTCAAGGTGATCCTCCCATGTCTGGCTCAAAATAATTATATGATCTATATAGGCCACAGACTAATACATTAATACTCCAGCACTTTACCCATCTATTTCTGAAAGTTGGTACAGCTCTGTGTAGCCCAGAGGGCACATATGTTACAGTGTGCATGGGTTTCTGAAGGCCTAAGACCCAGAAGAAAATGGAGAATTAAAGAGCATGATGGGACTGACTGAGATGTAGGTATTTTTGCACAGCAAAACTGAGAAGCCTGGAGTGGTTGGAGAATGGAACTTAATAGATAAGCCCGCCCTGTACCATCCAGAGACTGGAATGTGACAAGCTTGTGTGTCCAAGATAAAGACAGACCAGTGCATTCTGCCTCAGCTCTGCTCAAAGGAATTCACTGTTTGATCCAGTTGGACTAAGTGTCAACTTTAAGGTATAAAATGCCTGGGCTGCAGACCCAGACAGTGCTGCAACTGGTCACCCACAGTCCCTGCCAACATTTGATCAATGCTGGAGGATCTATTGGTTGTGTGTGAGTACTGGATGAATGCGAGTGTGAATGGGGCCTCCTGATATTGTTGCTGATGATTGCTGAACTTGTATTCTTATACTTTTGTATTCTTTATATCATAGAATAAATGTTACATGCATAGTGTTTAAAACCAGAACTGGCATTCAGTCTCTCTTTGACAAGGGCTCTCCTTGGAAACTGATAGTCTCTTTACTGAATCAAGGACTACTTTATTTTGGTCACACGTACATGAACTGAAGCAGCCCTAAGGGTTTTGAGAAAGCCATTCTGCAGAATCAGAGAGATTTGCCAGCATCCCTTAATCAAACCCTAAGTGGATAGAAAAGTGGCCCATCACAACTGTTGTAGCAAGCCCTCTACACAGGGTATAGGATATGCATCAAACTTGGCATCAAGTCAACCTTCCTGAACTCATGATTCTAGAAATTCTGTAGAATAAATGATGATATAGAAAACTCTTCTTAAATGAATAAATTAATTCAATGCAGAAGCAAATACTTTCATCTGGTATCATCACCAACATGGATTAACTCATCCAGAGGTTTAACAACTCCTCTATCTCAGTTGAAGCATATTCTTAACTCCCTCTCACACCATTTGGTTTAACTTAGGGAGTACAGGCAAGTTGGGATTCACACAACTGTTCCTGAGGGTATTTCAATAATATGTGATAATAAGTGTGTCTACCTGGGTAGTTCTGAAAAGACCTCCAATTTTTTTTTCTTCAAGTTCTCTCACCTGGACTACTTGCTTTGGGGACAACCACGAATCCAGAGAGAGGCAAATGAAGAGGCTCTCAAAATGAAACAGTATGACACAGATCTTTGTGCACTAAACAGCAATCCCCACTATACCACTCATTAGAAACTGTCCGTTCTACAAATCATTCTTCTTGAATAAAACCCTAACCTTCTCCCAATTTTGACAGAGTATGTGTCAAAAGTGGCATAGAAGCAATTCTTTAATTGTAATCAGATATGAAATGCTAATATAATCAGTTCTTCATTTTTAAACTTACACTTGTACAGAATCAAATACATTTAATTATTTCACAGAGATTTAATGTCCTTCATATTAAAGTCATGAAAATATCTTCCAAATACATGCAGACAGGACTGAAATAGATTAAAAAATACTTCAGTGTTCTCCACTTCCACATAATGCCATTTGGTGAAGCTTCTTAGTCCCAGCTGTTTTAAGAGTCCTTGAAATTTATGTCAAGAAGTATCATAGCGGTGATCTTGAACAGGTTAGTAGGCTTCAGCATCTAGCATCAAAATAATCACCTTTGCTTACTACATTCTCCTTCAGTTCCTACTTCTTGTTACCTCTCCTTATTTGTTCCAACCAGTAAATTCTTCCAACTCTCTTGAACAAAAAAATCCAAATAAAAACTTCACTTGGAGCTCTTTTAAAAGCACAGCTAAAGGACAGCATATGACAAAACTCACTGACAGTATGAGACACATGCATGAATTCGTATCAGCTATGACTGTACACCATTCAATACAAACAGCTACATGTTTCAGTTCTTAAAGGCTCCATATTTACTGGCTTTAGCAATGAATTCCTTTAGCAGAGAACCATCCATTTGCCAAAAGGCTGCAGTTTGAGTGACTTCAGTCAAATGATTGACACAAAACTTAAAGCAGAACTCTTCTAAGTCCTAGGCACAAAACAAAATGACTTTTATTAACTTTATTGATATTCAAGATGTTTTTAAAATTAGTGCTTTCAATTCTCATCAATGTTGAAAGACAGCATTAAAATGTTACAAGTTAGGGCTGGCTCGTTTCTAGCCAGCCACAAAGCATCAGATATGAGAGTATTTACTCACTAATTTGTCATGAAATCTGTTTTCACATGTATGGAAGTATGATTTTGTATAGTAGCTGAATTTGTATACAAAGGTATATTTGCAAGGGTTTAAAAATTAATCTGAGTGATTACTTTCTAATTAGGCATGGATGAAATAGCTGATTTTAGTTTTCTATTTTACCCATTTAAGTTTATTCTGCCCCATTTCTCCATCATGTGGCATCTTTTAAAGAAAACGTTTACATGAAAATTTGTATGCATTTTTGTGCACCCTTCCCCTACCTAATGCACAATTTTTCATGTGCATTTTTGAACATCACTGTAAAATTCTGGAAAGTACAACTAATGTTTTGCATAAGTTCTTATTAAAATACAAACTGAACAACATTCTTGCCCATCTCTGTTTCTAACTATTTAATATTAAAGTTATAATTTATCTTTTCTTTGAATTACATACAGCTTTCCGGTAAAATGCATATTCAGTACACATTCACACTCAGAACTGCAACATACAGCAATCATGTATTACCATCATTACTATAGCTTAAGTACCTCCGCCAGCTCCCTTGCCCAGCACCTCAAAATATAGACTGGCCCAGCTTTTACGATACCAAGAGGATTGTTAAGTTTTGGTGGCTAATCGACCAGCTCTGTGCATGTCACTTGCCTGCTGGCTAATTAAGCCTGGTAGGCACAGGTTGCTGTGCTGCATGAAACTGGGACAAGTGGCTGGCTGAGGTGGCTGACAAACCACCCAGAACCCATGGCTCGCTTTAGGGTGGTTTGTTACCCACTCCCAGAAGTCATCATCACCAGTTTTGGATAAAAGGCTGCAGCCTGAATCAGCAACTCACCATTGCTATAGTGATCATATGAACAATTAAGTTAAAACTTGGGTTTTCTGCAAGTTGTCTGTTGGAGAATCTAATTAGCTATTAACTCTATTTTGCCCTCTGCTAGCTAGGAAGAAAAAATAATTTCAATTAACTTTCCTTTTTTTCTAGGAGGTATGTGGGGGAGATGGAGGTTACTACTCTGTTTTCCTATGTCTGCCTCTCTTTTCTTGCTTAGATTGCTTACACAGTTCAATAAGTTCTTCTTCCAAAATCTTTCTTAAATCACCATTTCAACTCCCATAATTACAATTTGCAATTTATTTTACTTTTCCAGTAACTTTACCTGTAAAAGCCTGTTTTGGCAGTGTCTGAACTCCTCCACAAATTTTGCAGTGCTGTATCTCATGAAGTCAATATAGTTAAGGCACTGTGCAATGCTCCCTTTTAAAATTTCATCTGCTTTTTTCATTTGAATCCTGGGTGTATCTTATTAAAAATCCCTGAGCTATGAAATCTGAAGTGATTAGGCCAATTACATTTAGGTCTTCATTCTTTTTCTCAAGTGTGTCTTTCTGAAATTCTCAGTTTATACTATTTGCAATTTTTGAAACAAAATTGCTGTTCATTCTGCATATATTATTAATATTATATTTTATATCAGCCAATGACTGTTGCTCTTTGGACAGTTCAGAACATCAGATAAAATACAGCAAAAATATAACATAGACTACAAAATAATAAAAGCTCATTAAACTAAGTATACAATGTAAAACTCATATTTAAAAACAAATTTCAAAACCTGCAATGGCTTACACAAATCGAATCACAAGTCCTCTCAAACAGTTGGTACAGTACTCCCAATATAATAATTAAATGACCTATCATAGAGGACAACCCTAATCTGCCACCAAAAAGATATTAGGACTAGTACCAGGTGGGCCTCAATGGGGAGGCTGTAGTATAAATGGGGGAGCCACCACTGAGAAGACGTAATCTTGAGGCACACTCCTTCTCCCAAGTGAACATAGTGTTCAGAGTTCCTTTTCACAAGGTTTCATTGTTATACGTCCTCACTGTCAACATCTCTGATTTCACCCAGACTAAAGCGTTGAGCCGTCCCCTTGATCTTCATCCCATTTAAGAGGCTTTCTCTGTTGCTGACTCTGTTGCTGGCAGGGCACTGGAATCCCTCACCTGCCTCCACCCCTCTCGCAGCTCTGACCACTGAGTCTCCCGCCTGTGTTGCCTCCCAGCGATCGACAGCACCTCCCTGGGCAACAGACCCTGAACCTGCCTTCCTTTCTCCCATGAGCAGACCAGAGTGCTCGTCATCTTCTGCCCCCAGCTCTGCCCCAGCTGGGCTCTCTCCATTCCTGCCCAGTTGGGGCAACAGGGCTTGAACGGTACACATTCCCTGGCCTTGATCTGATACTGTCATTTGCTGACATTCCAAAACTGCTTCACCGTCACTGTCTGGATTCCAATTCCCACTAAATCTATCAACAGGTCATGGTCCTTCTGGCCGCTTTTCCCCATGTGTGAGCACAACAGCCCCTCCTTGTTGCCACCAACTGAGCCTTCCCTTGGAGATGGCACTCAGGGGAAGGCCCCAGATATTGGATACAGGTTCTAGATCAGACAACTGTAGCTGATAGAAGCGTTCTGTCAGGTATTGTTGTCCCAAGCCATGTAGAGCGTCACTGCTTAAGAGCAGCCCCTTCGATGGGGCTTGAAAGTATGCTGGCAGCCAGTGCAAGCAGGCCAGGGTCGGTGTTACGCATTTGCATCTTCTGGTCTCAGCTATTAATCTGGCTGCCACATTCTGCATGAACGGCAGCTTCTGAGCAATCTTCAAGGGCAGTCCCATGTAAAGTGCATTATAATAATCTAGTCTAGAGATTATGAGAACACTGATGACTGAAATCAAACTATCCCTGTCCAGGTAGGGACACAGGTGAGCCACTAGATGAAGTTGGTTGAAGGCACTCAGTGCCACTGAGACCACCTGGCCATCAAGTGACAAAGACATCAAAAGGATTTCTCCAAGCTATGAACCTGCTCCTTCAAGGGGAGTACAACCCTGTCTAGAACAAGTTGAATTCCCTCCATCTGATCAGAAGAACCACCTGGAAATAGCTTTTGGATTAAGCTTCAGTGCGTTGGCCCTCATCCATTCCACTGCTGCAGTCAGGCACTGGTTAGCAGCCTCACCTGCTGAGAATGAGAAAGTATAGCATGCCATCAGTGTACTGATGACACATGCTCCAAAACTCTGAACGATTCTCCTCAGTGGTCTCATGGAGATGTTAAAACAGCACTGGGGATGAGACTGACCACTGAGGAACCCCACACTGGAGAGTCCAAGAGGCTGAGCAATGTCCCCCAAGCACCGTGCTGTGCAGCTGGCTCTCCAAGTGGGAGTGGGACTACTGCAGTGCAGTACCCTGCACTCCCAGATCAGCCAGCTGCCCCAGAAAGATGTCATCGTTGATGCTGTTGAAAACCACCAAGCGATCCAGCAGCACCAACAGAGTCACAGTCCCCATCTCTCATCATGCACGGCAGAACAGCCAGTCCACATCCCGCCTGGTGGAATCGGTCAGCTGTGGTGGTAGAAAGACCATGATATCCTGCTGCCATCTCCTCTATGCACAGCGTCCCTTCAGAGTGGCAATGGGCACTAGCAAGCAGGCCACAGTCTCACAGCTGGGCAGCCCCTCTGCAATTATGTGACGTTTTGGCTGCGCCACGCCCGGCATCAGCCACCTACATCATGAGAGCTGCCTCTTCCACACCTGCCCCCATGCTCAGTAAGTCTTACCAGTGCCTGCTTAACTCCATCTGTTCCTCTGGTGAGCCTGTTCAATCTCT
Organism: Varanus salvator macromaculatus; assembly: GCA_023646645.1. Classification (NCBI taxonomy): domain Eukaryota; kingdom Metazoa; phylum Chordata; class Lepidosauria; order Squamata; family Varanidae; genus Varanus; species Varanus salvator. The sequence continues at coordinate 17,760,464 of JAIXND010000798.1, read as the reverse complement.
GCTGCTGAAATGGCGTTGTTGTTGTTATTATTATTATTAGTGCTGCCATCAACACTCCCTGGCTGCTACCATTATGGTCCACCACACAGAAGAGAGCTCACAGGGCTTCAAGTAGTCCTTTACTGCGATTTTATATCACTATATATCCACCAGTAGTAAAACAGCAAATAATGCTGTACCATCAAGAGCCAAAGTAGGCACCCAAATACACTATAAAACTAGCTGCCATCAGAGGTGCAGCAAGTCACAGAGGACAAGTAACCTGCCTCAGAGTTTGAGTAAAAGTCAGATGTGGGGCCTGAGCCCCAGTGTATCAAGCAATGCCTTTGAATGCATAGTTTTCAAGACCAAGAGAAATCTATTTCAAAGAAGGCAAACATTTTCCCCTGCATTCTTTTACTTACCACCATAAGCACGTGTGATCTCACACAGAGCTCATGGATCTATCCTACATGCAGACACATATACGCCCCTTACTTCTCACTGCAAGCACATTAAAAACATATGCTTCTTTAGGATACCTCCAAAAACCTCCCCTACATCCCTCACTCTCACTCTCTCTCACTTTCTGTCTATACAGATAGACAGCCCCCACCCATACAGACATATAAGTACAGAGCTCTCCCCCAATCCCCCAAATGGCTACCAACTGGCTCTCCAAGGCCCCAGTCTTCCTTCTGCTCTGCCCTTCCCCTCAGCACTCATGGCACTCATGCCAGCCCACTGGCTTCCTTGGCTGCACTTCCTACCCCTGCCCCAGCTTACCAGACAGAAGTGTCAGGATTCCCTTTTTCTTTCTATTCTTTTCTTGTGGGTGCACTGAGGAGGAGGGAAGTATCAGCTTGCAGCCACCCTTTGCCTTCATTCCCTAGGAATCCTATGGGAGATTGAGAGGGTAACAGCTAGATGCCTTCACTCAGAAAAAAATCCCAGTGGTTGGCAAGGAAATGTGTTTATTTTTATTTATTTTTTTAAAAGGGAAGTAGGCAGGCAGCAGGTGCCAAGAGAGATGTTTGAGAGAACACTGATGTCCATAAACACTGGATTCTTACACTGCAACACAGCTTAGACACAGCTTGGCCACCTGACATAAAGAACCATCCAGTATTGCCTATGCGCTCAACCTAAATCCATGCCTTCCTGCTTGAACATACTGCAATTTTGGATGGAAGGAGGCATTTCAGAAAGAGCAGAAAAATGAAAGGAAAAAATATACTAGGCAGCTGTGGTCCAGTGGAGGGGTGCACTGAGAGTAATTTAAAAAAAATCTTTTTTTATGATTTTTGTATTTGCAATTTTAAAAAATAATTTTAAAAAAACACAACCGAGGCTGCACTGCTCTTCTTCTCAGTTCCCCTTTTCTGCTGCCATCAGTCTTCCCAGAATACCACCCTCCTCCCTCCCTCCGTGTGTGTGTGTGGCTTAGCCATGAGACTGGTGCAAACACTAGAGGTAATATGACCTCCTAAACAATGTATTAAAAGGACACTTTGTACATGGGGAATTAAATACTAATAATTACTAATACTCATATTGGGGCTTTCATAAGAATGACTGCTGACATGTCTTATTGAATGCAGAGTAAAGGTCCCACCCCAGCTTTTCTTCACCTAGATAAGCCTGCTGAGTTACAATTTCAGTGATCTACTTGGGCTTCACTGTGGTGCTTGGTTCCACGGCAAGGGGTGTTCTGTACTTTAAAGGTGTGCACTGCATTAACCACTGCAGCAACACTGACTTCTTTTCTTCTGCTGGCCATTTATCATGCTACCAATTCAGTGATGTACTTAAGTTTTGCCACGCTGATCAATTCCACTGCAAAGGTGTTCTTGGCAGTCAACTGAGGCAAGAGTGACAGAGCACAAAAGATCCCCCTCGTAAGTTCTCATCCCAGTTTTCCTTCTGTTGAATCACAAAAGATGCCCCTAGAAATGGGTGCCCTACTAGAATAACAGGTCTTACCCCAGCTTTTCTTCTGCTGCACATGTACCTCCTAGACATGCTCAGCTTTCCTAATTTATGCTGGTAGCAGGATTTCCAGTTCTTAAAACAATTCTAGCTTATCTAGTGGCTCAAACTTTTTCCTAAAGTGCTTGGCACAAACTTAATACACACACACCTTGCAGCACTAATACTTGATACACGCTTTAATGGTTCCTGTAATGTTGCTTTCAGACAGTCAAGGTACAACTCATTATAAGAGCCAAAACCATTTAGAAGATGAATCAAGGCCTGCACATACTGACTCCTTCCTCAATTTACTCAGTCCTGTGGCAAAAGACAAATGGGTTCTCCACCTAAACACGCTCATTTGTTCCCTACTGCACTGTCAAACTTTGTAAGCAAAAACCCTGCTCAGTTGCACTTGGGTGCTTGCCCTTGCTGACCAACATCATGCTGCCCAACCACCTACGCCAGGGGGACAGAATCTTGGGCTCAGTAGCCAAATCCTTCTGGGGTCCCAATGCATCCAGATTCTCCCAGGCACCACCAATCACTGATCAGTTACTCGTTTCCCAGATTTTGTGCCATTCCTCCCCATTCTAAAAAGGTTGGAATGCCACTCCCAAGGCTTAGTTGTTGTTGTTAGTTCTGAAGTCGCATCCGACCCATCGCGACCCCACGGACAACATTCCTCCATGTCTTCCTGTCCTCCACCATCAGCTGGACTCCACTTAAGTTCACACCAGCTGCTTCAGTGATTCCATCTCGCCACCTCATCCACTGCCATCCCTTTCTTCTTTTGCCGTCAATTGTTCCCAGCATGAGGCTCTTCTCTAGGGAGTCCCTCCTTCTCATTAGGTGGCCAAAGTATTTGAGTTTCATCGTCAGTATCTGGCCTTCTATAGAGCAGTCAGGGTTGATCTCCTCTAAGACTGACTGGTTTGATCTCGTTGCAGTCCAAGGGACTCGCAGGAGTCTCCTCCAGCACCACAATTCAAAGGATTTTTTGACGCTCAGCCTTAAGGTCCAGCTTTCACAGCCATACATTGCAAAGGCTTAGTTACTGGAAGAAAAAGCTTTAAACTGAACTATGCTGCTAGGTGTCATGTTTAGACCTGTCCCCTTTTGCCTAAACCACTGCACACCACTGGAAAGTACAATCCTGAAATCTCCAAAATGGCGTGCAGCCCCAGCCCAAGGGCACTTGCATCTGGCACTGCCACCTATCTCTGCTGACATCCACCATCACTGCCTCTGCTTCCTTGTATCCTCTGCCTGAGGCTGCTCAACTAACTACTCTCTTAACACAGGCCCATCCCAAAGATGCTGCTTAGCAGTGAACTCTTGCTCACACTGAGAGGACCATGCTTACCTGGCCTGGGCGCTGCTCCAGCTTCTTTAAGTTAGGTTCCTTGACACTGTGTACCTCTATATGTGGCTTCCTCTTCCACCACCTTTCCCTTCCTCACTCAACCTGCCAGCTACTATTAGTGCAATAGCTGCTCTCTTGCTGCAGACATCCTGCTAGCTTGAGCTGGCAAGCTCCACTCTGCTGCCCAAATATGGCCTCCTGCTTGCCATGACCGCATCCATCTGCTTGGAGGCCCTTTGCATAACTGCCTGTACCCAGCTACTTCTGTCTCTGTGATTACCTGCTGCCCGCAATCAAGCATCTACCTGCCTGAGCTACTGTCTGCTAGCCCAGCCACCACTGCAAAGGCTGTTCTGTACTTGTAAAGGTGTGCACCTTTACCACCTCAGCAACACAGGCTCTTCTTCTTTTTCACTATGAAAAAGCCATCACCTACTTTTCAAGCATCATCCTCCCTAGCTTTTGTACCTACCACCATTGTGGAGAATACCAGGTTGGGGAAGGCTTGCAAAGGTCTAGCTTAGAGCTAATTCTACCATTGCTAGGAGCTGGGCCAGGGTGCACCAACTCCCCACTTCAACCCATACCTCTTCTTTAGACACTTCAGAAAACAACTCCCTCCTGCTTGAACCAAGTTCAGTCCATTTTGACTAGATACTGAATGCAAGTCAAGGTTTCCTGCATTCCATTGACTAGCATGGGAAATCAAAAAATGGCTACAATTTAGCAACCTCTGAGGAAGGAAATAACTTTCAAAATGTATTTGACATATTAAAGCATTTTCAGAGGATATCATCTCTTGTTTTAGCCACATTTCAGTTATTAGATTAATTACAACCCCATATGCTGATGGAACTTGTGAATGTAACACTCATAGAGCTGTTATATGTAATCTTTGAGAACTCATAGAGAAAGTTGTGGCACTAGAAGACTGCCAATGGACAAAAAGCATCTTCAAAAAGCAAAAAAAAAAAAAAAGTAGATCCAAGAAACTATACATCAATTAGCCTGGCATTAATACTGAACAACATTCGTGAACAGCAGTCTGTCTCTGAGCATCTGGAAAATAATGCATTTACTTGGGTGTCAGCATGAGTGTGCCAAGCCAATCTTAATTCCTTTTTTTTTATAAAGTTGTAGTTTGGTATATCATGGGGATGATCTACTAGCAAAGCATTTGACAAAGTTTCCCATGATACCCTTATTGACAAGATGGTAGAATGCAGGTTGGATCCACAGCTGATAGAGCAACTGTGCTCAGTAAGTGATACTTAATGCTTTGGCATCTTTCGGAAAAGAAATCTCAAGTACCAGAGGGCTCTCTCTTTTGCCTACATGACCTGGGTGAGGTTGTAGCAGGGTTGCTTATCAACAGAATCACGAATTTTAAAAATCTAGACAGGCTAAAACATAAGCCCGCCTCTAACAAGATGAAATGCATTCATTAGAGACACAAGTATAGACCCGGGGAGATCTGGTGCGGCAACAGAGGATGAATGTGTCTTGGTGGCTCACAAGCCAGCGATGAAATGCAGCAGCTAAGAAAGCAAATGCAATCTGGGATTACAAGTGACAGACGCCCAGGAATAGAGAAGGAGAAAAGAGTTTTGCTCTGCTCTGTGTTATTCAGGCTGCATTTGAAGTGCTCTAGGAGCACAAGGAGTGGCTGGAGAATGTCCACAGAACAGCAGCCAGGCTTGTCAGTGGTCTGGAAACCAAGTCTTAGGAAGAGCAGGCTGAAAGAGCTGAGTATGATTAGCCTGGGGCAGAGAAGATTAAGGAGATGCAAGACAGTGGCCTTCAAATATCTGAACACTTGCCATGCAGAAGGTAGAGCAGGGTTGCTGTTGCAGATCAGAAGATTTGGCTAAATGTCAATGAGAAATTTTCTGAGAATGAGCATTGCTCAGCAATGCAGCAGATTCCCTTGTGAGATAGTGGGTTCTCCTTTGCTGGGGATATTTAAGCCATTTATCTTATTTAAGATATTTAATGGAACAAAAGCTATTGGTCCACACAAACCTGATTCCCTACAATGGCTTTTTCTGAAATTTAAGCACTATGTCCACCTACCTGATAGATATTCTGTCCACAACCACAAAACACAATCTTCCCTCCAAACCCCAGTCCTACTTTCCCCCATAATTCCCATCCAGAATTAAAATTAAAATACACAGCTCTACTCAACTCTAACTTCATTTCCAGCAGAGCACAGCCCCACCTTAACCTTTCCCTTTCTTTTCAAATCTATCCAAAAAGAGCCCCCACAGCCCCCACCCCCATTTTCTTCCTTTCTGGGATGAGCAGTGCATGAATTCAGCTGAGTGCTCATCCCATCGCTGACGGTGCACAACAGAGCAGTGTGAGCACCCCTAGAGTACCCCCACCCTGTAGGCCAGGTTATGCTTATGAGACCTCATTGTCTACAGGGGCTGCCAAGGAGCAGCCACAGCAGGGGGCTACCTGGCTTCATGGTTCACTGGTGACAGCAACTGCACACACAATCACTATTTTTGCACCCTTCTCCTCTGGGTCTGTTGCAGTCCCTTGAGTATGCACTCTGCTGTACATGCACATTGCTTTTTGACACCTTCTGCAGCTCAGCACTGGAAGGGAAGGCACCACCTGCTTCTTCTATCCCCAAAGCAGCAAATTCCTTATCCCTATGCCTGGACCTCGAAGAAACTACCTGTGTAGCATCTCCTGCCCAGCCCTCTACCAAGTTCAACACAGTCCCAAACACAGCAAACCTTCTTCCCACCCTCTGTGGGACACTGTCTTTCCATCACTATTTCAATGCTTGCCCATTTTCTCATCTGCATGCTGCCTGGACCTTTCTTCTTTCTGTATTCACTGCTCAGTGATCTATAGGAAGGAAGGAGCTGCTGCCACCACTCTGTCTTCTTTTCCCATTTTGCATCCCAGCAGCAGCTTCTTCATTGCACCCAACTACGTATCCCCAGCATTATGCACATGGCTGGCCCTTCACCAAGTAACTACACAGTACAATAGGAGTGCATATGCAACAGTTCCTCTTGCCTTTTTAAGACAGGAAGGGAATTTTTCACATATTCTCCCCATTCCTACCAAGTTCTCTTACAGTACTCAGAGGGCCGTAAAAAATGCCACCAAACACCTTTTAAACCAGACATGTGCACAAGGGAATGGGTGCATGTGTGCTTTGCTGCATGTGGACATGAAAACAGAGGTATGGTTTGTGTTTATGTGGGGAGAATGAGGATGACCATGAGGGGCTTCTTCCCCAGCAGGCATGCAGGATCTCATCTTCCTTCCCAACATTAATGTGCCTCTTGGGCCAAAGTAGGTGTTAAAGAAACCAAGAAAAGCAGGAAAGGACAACACACACATATGGAAGCAGGAACTAAAATAGAGAGAAGGGAAAGGAAGGTTTTAAAAATCAGTCTTCTACTCCCAGTTATAGGAATGCTGAGGTGGGGCAAGTCAAGATTCAAGAGAAGATATAGAAACAGCAGCTTCTTGTCTTGCAGAAAAAGTGAACAGGGAAAATAAGTGGGCTGACAAGCAAAATGTTTGTGTGGAACTTGCCTGTTTAGGATTCCAGCCAGCCAACCAGCTGCAGCATCTTCAAGGATACTCAGTTCCATTCTTCCCCCTACCCCAAGTCATCCAATATATGATTCCCACTGAAAATACTTTTTCTTCTCAGGCTAATTTTAAGTTACCCATACCATTATAAACACACTTAGGGATTTTCTCTTGAGGATTTTTACTTCTGCCATCCTTGGCTTTCAACTGGACATGCTGATAATTATCCTTTGTTTCTGGATGGCCCCCTCTGAAGGCCACACAGCCTTCAGAGCACCTTAGTTTATGACTAGTATTTATGATTATACTAGGTTCATGACTAACACACACGTGCTCACAAAACAGCACACCATCATCTGGATGATCTCCAGAATTAATTCAGCAGCTTATAAACACAGTTGCCAAAGACACTAAGAATTCAAGTAAGATTACTTTGAAAAGTTATAATGCATGCCATACACTACCTAGAAACTGTGAAGAGGGCCCTAAGGGACATGACATTGCCACATTGTACCCCAGGACTAAATCACTTTGGGAAAGGCCCCACCTGTGGGGCTGAGAAGGCAGACTGTGTTGAATTTTCTGAAGGAGATGGGGCTTCCCCAGAATTTATTTTCTTTCTGTCTTCCGTCCATCCATCCGTCCTTCCTTCCTTCCGCTCTTCTCTATGCTGCCCCAATAGTCTAAAGGCTCTCTGGGTGGTTAAAGTCTCTTACTGCAGTGCCCTACTGATGCTTCTAATGCACCAGTTTTTGTGAGGTAGTTGTCTTGCTGCTGCAGTTGAGCTACCAGGTCATGCTAGACTGCTGGGTGACCTATGGAGAAGGAAAGCACAATGCCAGCCCCATAGATGGGCTTAATTGGCTTCATTCACTTGCAGAAAACAGAGATTCTCTGGTGAGTAAAGAATTTGTTTCTCTCCTGAGTGCAGAGGCCAGCTAGCTTTGGGGATGTGAAAAAAACAGTGGATCCCTTGATGTGCCAACGGAACCTTCTAGCCAGCCTCCTGCAAGGCTAAAGCACACTCTGCAGAATGCATCTGCCAAAGGTGCCCTCAGTAGAAACTAGGCCATCTAGTAGTTCCTGGTGGAAGTATGGACTGAGGACCAAATGGCTGGCTACCCTGCAAATCTCATCAAAAGCACCCTCCCGCTCAGCAAGGCTGCTGAGGTCACCATGCCCCTGGCCAAATGTGCCAGGATACACACAGTTGGGGCATCGCTGGAGGTGTAAGCCAGAGCAATGTATTCCCATAGCCACCTGGCTAGGGAGGCCACAGATACTTTCTTTCCCAAGGAGGAGGGCCTAAATGAAATGAAAAGTTGCCTCAGGGGCCTTGTTCTATCTAGACAACTTCACTGCATGCCTAGCATTCAATGAGAGCCACTCTTTTTCTTTAGGGGAAAAAAGACGGTTGACCGAAGGAAGGCTGAATTAACCTTGAGGAATTAATGAGGGACAGGGGACAACTTTGTCTTTATGAAAGGCACTCAGGCCCCTGTAAAAGAAAAGGGCTCCCAGTTCTGAGACCCTTCTAGCTGAGGTAATACTAAGAACTTAAGAATTAAAACTTTAGGAGTGCCCCCTCCCCCAATAAGGTTCAAACAGAGCCTTGGTAAGGGTGCTGAGCACTATATTTAAGCTCCAGGTGGGAAACCTACAGACTTGGAGGTGGTTTGACTAGGGCAGATGCCCTTAGGAACCTGTAATGTGAGGTTGAGTGCCCAGGAATGATCTGTTTGATTCCCCCAGCATGGAACCTAGGGCTCTTGAGAGCACTGGGCCGGACACTAGAGGATAGGCCCACCTAGAAGAATAGCAGGATGTTTGGAATACCCAGGGCCACTGGGTCTCTGCCTGAGGCTTAGGCTCACTTCAGAAAGACTCAGCCAGGTACGGTCCATAGAGCCTGTTAGTAGAGTCTCTCCTATAGGTTAAGAGCATTGGTATCACTTGATCTGGACCACAAGCCTCATCAGGACAAAATGGTCTAAGCACCCTTGGGATGAGAGGAAGTGGTGAGAAGGCATAGGGAAGGCCAGGGGCCACCTCCTCATCAGGGCATCTGTAAACTCTGTTCCCATCAGCTGATAGCAGGTGACAAATCTGGTGAGCTTTGTAGTCTGTGGTGGACCAAAGAGTTTGGGATAATGAACACCCAACTGCTGTGAGATTTTTTTTGAAGACTTCTGAATGTAGAGCCTACTCTCCTGGGTCCATGGAAGTCCTGCTGAGCCAAGTGGCTGGAGAGCAGTATTGTGAAAGGGATCTTGGGGTGCTGGTTGACTGCAGGCTGAACATGAGTCAGCAGTGTGATGTGGTGGTCAAGAGGGCAAACGCCACCCTTGGTTGCATAGCCAGAAATGTGGCTTCTAAAATAAGAGAAACTTGTATCTTGAAGGGCATGATTTGCAAATGGGTTGGCACGCTTATATGTGGTATGAAAAGGTATATGGTTGTTTCTTATTAGGAAATCATTAATGTTGGTGTGGAAAAAGTTAAAGACAAAACTGTATACTAAATTACCAAGATGGCTTTCACTTATGGAAGCTCTCGTATATCCAAATGTATTGAATGTTGATATGATCGTGAGATATGATGATATTTTGAATGATGATGGAGGATTAAAACTGAATCAAGAAATACCAGAACAAGGAATTAATATTTCTTGGTGGCACAAGGTTCAAAAGCAATCGAGATATGCTAAACACTATAGAATGTGGGGCTTTTATAAGGAGTCAACAGCATTTGATCACGTGATTCTTAAATCAGATGAGAAAATGATTAAAAGATTGTATAATTTCCTATTGGATAGGAGAATGGAAGATGAACAGGTTAAGGAAACTATGATAGCGTGGGCACAAAACTTTGGATATAATATTGAGTTAGAGAAGTGGCAATAGCTGTGGGAAAGAAATATTAAAGTAACATTAGCAACCTCATACAAAGAAAACCTGTATAAAATGTTTTATAGATGGTATTTGTCGCCAAATAGGTTAGCTAAGATGTTTCCAAATATGTCAAATGGATGTTGGAAATGTAAACACAAATTGGGTACTTTTTAATCATATGTTGTGGACCTGTGATAAGTCAAAAAAGTATTGGATTAAAATACACAAATAGCTTGAGGAAATGTTACAAAAACCTCTAACATTTAAATCTGAAGTTTTCTTATTAGGCATTGTACCTGATGATCTTAGAAAAAAAGCAATGTATTTGACTCTACATGTAACTACTGCGGCGAGGATTGTATTTGCCCAACACTAGAAGAGTGAAGAGCCACCTACCGATGAACTGATTCTAAAAAAGATCTTGGACTGTGCAGAAATGGACAGATTGACTTTCTCTCTGAGGGAGAAAGAAGATACAGACTTCTATCAAACCTGGGACTCTTTTTATCATTGGCTAGAGAAATGGGACTATGAATAGACTTAAATTTATAGTTTCACATAAAAAGAAAAAATGTGGGGGGCTGACCCAGCAGGTCTGATGTTTTCGATGATTGATGTTTTTTAGTTTCTTTTTGTTAGGTATATTAAGAATAAAACTTATTCAAAAAAAAAAAAAGAAGAAGAAGTGTGGCTTCTAGATCGAGAGAGGTATCACTACCACTCTATATGACTTTGGAGCACCCACAACTGGAGTATTGTGTTCAGTTTTGGGCCCCTCATTACAGGAAGGATATAGCCAGGTTAGAGTCAGTGCAGCGTCGGGCCACAAGGATGGTGGCCGGTTTGCAGGGGATGCTATATGAGACTGAGGGAACTGGATCTCTTCAGCCTGGAGGAGACTCAGAGGTGATCTGTTGGCAACATACAGGTATGTGAGGGGGTGTCACACAGAGGTAGATAAAGACCTGTTCTCCCCTGCAGAGGAGGGCAGGATGCACTCCAACAGAGCAAAGCTCAGGGAACCAAGGTTCCATTTAGATGCCAGGAAGTTCTTCCTGACAGTTAGGACCCCAAGGATATGGAATGGGCTTCCATGGGAGGTGGTTGAGGCCCCATCAGTGAGGGTGTTCAAAGATAGGCTAGACATGCACATGGTGGGCATGTCATGAGAAGAGCTGGCTGGAGCTGGAGGTCAGACTAGATGGCCCGGGAGGCCCCTTCTGATGTGCTGTTTCTATGTTTCTATATTCCAATTCTCCGATTGTAAAACTACTCAGAAAAAACACAGCTGCTTAAAGGGTTTAAGCTCAAGTTTACCTCTGCATCATAGCGGACTGCTGCAGAGAGCAATGAAAAAGCATTCTCCACTGTGATCCCTCTTTTGATAAGGTGCTGACACAGTTTTTTCAGTCTGTTTTCACAGTATGATGTAGCCAAATCCAGAAGTCCTGCAAACCAAGATGCTGTACTATTATACTCATTTAACACCTTTTCAGCAACAAATAGTAGTTAAGGCAGCTATCAGAAATAAAATAGATGTTAAACACAAAATGTAAAAAAAAAAATCAGATCCTGTAAACCATTCAATTGTATCCCCCTTTAGCAATGGACCAGCTTATACTCCAAAGGTTGCCTGAATAACAACATCATTGTCTGCTGGAAGAAAGAGAAGGGCAAACCTACTCTTGTCAGAGACTTCCAAATTCTGGACCCCACCAAATGGACCTCTAAACATTGGCAAGACTAAGAGAAGGGCTTCCCCTGAATTCCTTACAACCTGGCCGGCTTGTATGGTGGAAGGACACACTGAAGACTTGGTATGAAGGTCTATACCCATATATGATATGATATGGGTACCCACAGGCCTGGGTCGTTGCCCTGGCACTGGCCAGGAAGGCAGAGATCATGTGATTATGGTTCTTTGAAAACTGCTTCCTTCAGCTACATACCCAGATCCTTCTACAACCTTCCTGCGAAGGTCAAGCGGGAAAAACAGGAGCCTAGAGGTGAAGTGGTCTGTATAAGAAAAACACATTTGACAAACAGGAAAGGACAGACACTCCTTTCAAGAAGCCAAGTCATGAATGAAAACAGTACTTAAAGAATCATAGTTATGTGATCTTTGCTTTCTTGGGGATAACACAGCCTTTTGGATACCTCCACCCACCATTGGTGATGTGCCCACACTTCCATTTCCTTCCTCTTTCACTTCTGAAAATGATCCACACACCGCCCCCCCTCCCCACCCAGCTTCACTTCTAAAAAGTTTCACCTACCTATAGCATCTTCAGGTAGCAGATCAACATTGTCTGTGTACAGATATTGAAGAAAAGCACGGTACACTGGATAGGAAAACTGGTCTATTTCTATCACCTCCTTCATGTCCTCATTCCAGTATGACTGGAACATAGTACGAAAGTGCTCACATCTGTTAAGGAAAAACCACATTAAAAACTTGGGAGTACTATATTCAAGCCAACTGCTTCCTTCAGTTACTGCACAATACGTTGATATCACAAAAATCAGAAGCAGCACTCAAGCTCTTTATTACCTCAAGAGCCATCTATGCTCAGTTTTTCTGGAAGAGATTTGGACATGTGTATTTTGACAATAGATTTTATCCAATGGTGGCTTTGATCTTGCAGAAGAACTCCTGCTCATACATTTTCCACCAAAAAGTTGCTCCTGAGATCTATGGAACCATTTAAAATTGTATGGGCTTTAGTCAGATGACCATCAGGTATACTACTGCGGGCAAGAATCCCTCAGAAGAAATGGAGTAGCCTTCATAGTCAATAAAAGAGTAGGAAAAGCAGTACTGGGATACAATCTTCAAAATGACAGAATGATCTCAGTTCGAATCCAAGGCAAACATCACAGTAGTCCAAGTCTACCACCCCACCCCAAGTCCACCACGCCAACCACTGGTGCTGAAGAGGCTGAAGTTGACCGGATCTATGAAGGCCTACAACACCTTCTAGAATTAACACCGAAAAATGATGTCTTTATCATCATGGGGGGATTGGAATGCTAAAGTAGGAAGCCAAAAGATAACTGGAATAACAGGCAAGTTTGGCCTTGGAGTACAAAATGAAGCAGGGCACAGGCTGGTAGAATTTTGTCAAGAGAATACGACAGTCATAGCAAACACTCTTTTCCAACAACCCAAGAGACGACTCTACACATGGACATCACCAAACGGTCAACACAGAAATCAGATTGACTATGTGCTCTGCACCCAAAGATGGAGAAGCTCTATACAGTCAGTAAAAACTAGACCAGGAGCTGACTGTGGCTCAGATGAGTTTCTTGTTGCAAAATTTAGGCTTAAATTGAGGAAAGTAGGGAAAAGCACTAGGCTACTCAGGTATGGCCTAAATCATATTCCTGATGCATATACACTAGAGGTGACAAATAGATTTAAGGAATTCAATCTGATAGACAGAGTGCCTGAAGAACTATGGATGGAAGTTCACAACATTGTACAAGAGGTAGCAACTAAAACCATCCCAAAGAAAAAGAAATGCAAGAAAGCAAAATGGCTGTCTGAGGAAGCTTTACAAATAGCTAAGGAAAGAAGGGAAGCAAAAGGCAAGGGAGAAAGGGAAAGATACACCCAATTGAATGCAGAATTCCAGAGAATAGCTAGAAGAGATAAGAATGCCTTCTTAAATGAACAGTGCAAAGAAATAGAAGAAAACAATGGAATAGACCAGAGATCTCTTCAAGAAAGCTGGAGATATGAAGGGAACGTTTCATGCAAAGATGGGCATGATAAAGGACCAAAATGGCAGGGACCTAACAGAGGGGGAAGAGATTAAGAAGAGATGGCAGCATGCACAGAAGAATTATACAAGAAAGGGCTTAACGTCCCTGATAACCACGATGGGGTGGTCACTGACCTCGAGCCAGACATCCTGGAATGTGAAGTCGAATGGGCCTTAGGAAGTCTGAGCAACAACAAAGCTAGTGGAGGCGACAGTATTCCTGCTGAGCTATTCAAAATCTTAAAAGATGATGCCGTAAAAGTGCTCCACTCAATATGTCAGCAAACTTGGAAAACTCAACAGTGGCCACAGGATTGGAAAAGTCAGTTTACATTCCAATCCCAAAGAAGGGCAATGCCAAAAAATGTTCAAGCTTCCGCACCATTGCACTCATTTCACATGCTAGCAAAATGATGCTCAAAATCCTACAAGCTAGGCTCCAGCAGTATGTGGACCGAGAACTACCAGAAGTACAGGCAGGATTTTGAAGAGGGAGAGGAACTAGAGATCAAATTGCCAACACATGCTGGATCATGGAGAAAGCTAGGGAGTTCCAGAAAAACATCTACTTCTGCTTCATTGACTATGCTAAAGGCTTTGATTGTGTGGATCACAACACCTTGTGGCAAGTTCTTAAAGAGATGGGAGTACCAGACCATCTTATTTGTCTCTTGAGAAACCTGTATGCAGGTCAAGAAGCAACAGTGAGAACTGGACACAGAGCTACTGATTAGTTCAAAATTGAGAAAGGAGTTCGGCAAGGCTGTATACTGCCGCCCTACCTATTTAACTTATATGCAGAGCACATCATGAGAAAGGCAGGGCTAGATGAATCACAAGTTGGAATTAAGACTGCCAGTAGAAATATCAACAGCCTCAGATATGCAGATGATACTCCTCTAATGGAAGAAAGTGAAGAGGAACTAAAAAGCCTCTTGATGCGGGTGAAGAAAGAGAGCACAAAAGTTGCCTTGAAACTCAACATTAAGAAAACTAAGATCATGACATCCGGTCCTCTCACTTCCTGGCAAATAGATGGGGAAGAAATGGAGGTAGTGACAGATTTTATTTTCCTGGGCTCCAAGATCACCGCAGATGGGGACTGCAGCCAAGAAATTAAAAGACGCTTGCTCCTGGGGAGGAAAGCTATGGCAAATCTAGACAGCATACTAAAAAGCAGACATCACCCTGCCAACAAAAGTGCATATAGTCAAGGCTATGATTTTCCCAGTTGCTATGTATGGCTGTGAAAGTTGGACCATAAGGAAGGCTGAGCGCCAAAGAATTGAGGCCTTTGAATTGTGGTGCTGCAGCAGACTCCTGAGAGTTCCTTGGACTGCAAGATCAAACTAGTCAGTCCCGGAGGAGATCAACCCTGACTGCTCTTTAGAAGGCCAGATCCTGAAGATGAAACTCAAATACTTTGGCCACCTAATGAGAAGGAAGGACTCCCTGGAGAAGAGCTCATGCTGGGAACAATTGACAGCAAAAGAAGAAGGGGACAGCAGAGAATGAGGTTGCTAGATGGAGTCACTGAAGCAGCTGGTGTGAGCTTAAGTGGACTCCGGGGGATGGTGGAGGGCAGGAAGGCCTGGAGGAAGGTTGTACATGGAGTCGCGATGGGTCAGACATGACGTTGCGACTAACAACAACAACAACAACTGCAGACTGCTGCAGAAAGAAAGGGTAACTGGAAAAAACTCGATGGTCCACATTTCATGAGTGCTTTCTGCTAATCCAAAGTCACCACTTCACACGCTCCAATGATTTTTTATATACATAGTGATGTGTTTGATGACACCTTAAAAACTCACAAATATATTATAACATAATCTTTAATGGGAAGCAATTTTTTTAAAAAAATACAGATTCAAAGTTTAACCTGTAAATACTGATAGGGGCTAGTCAGTGAAATACTGAAACTTCATACAGTTCTTGAAAGCATTCCTTTCAGGGATTAGGGGATCATTGTCTGTAAATTCTAATAACTAAGTTCTTCCCTTCTGCTACTACATGTTGTTTTCATAGATGATATTACTTTTCAAAGCCTATTGCTTTTCCTATACCTATATAGTTTAAAAAAATTCTAGCCAACTGCCTCAGAAATTGGAATTTGTACAATGCACTAAAATTTTTAAATTAATTTCAAAACAAAAGCAGAAAAGGCTGAAACATTAGCCCATTTTGTGTTATTCCAAAAGCCATCCTGGCAAGTCAAATCAACCCCACATCATACAATTACATAAAGAGAGTGGAGAATGGTGAGTTAATGGATAAATATAGTCAAGTTAATAGATGCCCCATCATTACCTGATTTTCAAAACAGCTTTATGTACATAAATGAACTTTCCATCTACTCTAAATTTTAGATCCGAGGTTTCAGGGCTATCGAATTCTCTCTTCAGAGACTCTGTCACTGTTAAGAAGTCCTCGTGCTCTGCAAAGATTAAACATCACACCATAAGTAGCATGTGGTCTGTTCATAGAGATCGGACTATCCATGTGGATGCAGTTTTTTCAGAACCTCCACAGTACCACCTCTGCACTAAAGATGGTACCCCATAAAGGGGAAAACTGATGAATGATCCAAATACATAGACTTTATACATTTTACCAGCATACATATTTCATCTGGATTTCTTCTTCAGGAAAGAATCCATACATCTGGACACTGTACTTAAATGGAAATGGTTTCTATCCATATTGGGGTTCAATTTCCACAAAGACTCAAAGCATGTTATTTCTATCAACATGTAAATAGCAAGAGGAAGGAGAGACAGTTAGTGGGACCACTAAATAAGGAGGAAGGAGATTCAGTGACTGATGTGAGGGAACAGGCACAGATGCTAAATGACTATTTTGCCTCTGTGTTCTCCCCAGAGCAGGATGGGAGAGATTTGTTACTTATGGAACGCTTCCTAGGGGAACACAGGCTATTTTTAAATTCTAGAAAATGTCATGCAGGAACTAATTGAGATACTTTCTGTTCTATTCTGCCCCTACTTCCTGCATAACTTCTGCGTGGAAAGACTGTATAGTCTCACTTAGTAGCAGAAACAGTTATCATTATCAGTATCAGTATCGGTATCAGTAATTATTATTAATAATCATTTGTGGACCTCTGTATCCAAACTCAATAAATCAACTGATAGCAACAATATAAAAGCTAATGTAATGTAGGGGCTAGAGAGTTAGACTAAGATTAGGGAGACCTGGGTTGAGATTCCCAACCAGTCACACTGGGGTTAGGGAAGTCCACTGGGTGTTTTGAACCAGTCATTACCTCTCAGGCCAACATACTTCCCAGGGCTGTTGTGAAGATACGAGCAGAAAGGAAACACTTTATGCCACCTTGGGGATCTTGAAAAGGCAGGCAGTCAATGTACAGTAGTACCTCGGCTCACGAACGCCTTGGTTCACGAACAAATCGGGTCATGAACAAAGATTTCATTAAAATTTTGAAGTGGGTCACGAACTCCGCATTGGGTGGCGACCAAGATCGCAGCCATCTCCCCCTCCACCCCACCCTGAGTGGAGAGACAGCCATGATCGCAGTTGCTTTCATGCAGGGAAGGCGTGCGTGATCAGAGAGGTGTGCTCCTGCAGGAAAGATGGGCACAATCTCAGCCATTCCCCCCTCAACCAGAATGATCGCGACCATCTCCCCACCCCACCCCTGAGTAGGGAGATGGCTGCGATCGTGCTGAGGGTGGGGGGGAGATGGCCGAGATGGCACCCATCTCTCCCTCCCCCAGCACGCTGTTTGCGCCCATCTCTCCCTCCCCCAGTGCGCCTGCAATCACGCCCATCTCTCCCCCACACCCCCCAGCGTGCTGGGATGACAGGCGCATGCAGGGATGATGGGCGCGATCTTGGTCATGCTGGGGGGAGAGGGGAGATGGCTGCGCTTGTGTTGGGCGGGGGGGAGATGGCCGTGATCTTTGTTGTTGTCACTTTGCTTCACATTTTTCTGATTTAAAAATGGTTACAGAACAGATTAACCTTATTTACATTGAACCTTATGGGGAAATTTAATTGGCCTCTCGACCAATTTGGGTCACGACCACAGTCCTGGAACAGATTAAGTTCGTGAGCCAAGGTACCACCGTACTAAACTTTACAAAATGTACTAATCCTTACAACACTGTGAGAGCCAGTGTGGTGTAGTGGTTAAGAGCATGGGATTGGGACTCAGGCGATCTGGGTTCTAGTTCCTGCTCTGCCATGGAGCCAACTGGGTGACTTTGGGCCAGTCACAGACTTTCAGCCCAACCTACCTCACAGGGTTGTTGTTGTGGAGATAAGATGGAGGAGTATGATGTAACCATAGAAACATAGAAACAGAGCAAGCCAGAAAGGGTCTCCTGGGCCATCTAGTCTGACCCCTGGCACCAGCTGGCTCCGCTCACGACATGCCCACCATGTGCATGTCCAGCCTATCTTTGAACACCCTCAACGATGGGGCCTCAACCACTTCCCGTGGAAGCCCATTCCATACCCTCGGGGTCCTAACTGTCAAGAAGTTCTTCCTGGCATCTAAATGGAACCTGGGTTCCCTGAGCTTTGCTCCATTGGAGCGCATCCTGCCTTCCTCTGCAGGGGAGAACAGGTCTCTACCCATCTCCGTGTGACATCCCCTCACATACCTGTATGTTGCCAACATAAACTGCCTTGAGCCCTTTATAGGAAAAAGGCAGGATATATATCAAAGAAAAAAACAACAACGTAACATTTACTGCAGACAAAGGAGAAAGGCTCAGAGTACATCAAATCTAGCTAATTTTCTTATTACTTATTTTTCTCATTAAGACCAGTTTCACAAATTTGGATTTAATGGACATGAGTTAATCAGAACTAAATATTTACCTTTGGACAGTTAGGAAGCCTGAGTCAAAACCTGATCAATTGCTTAATCCTTAAGACACTTTTCAGTGATTCCCATTCCCCCAGCCATGAGAACTAGGATCTTTCAGTATTTTTCACCAAGTGGTGCAAGTTCTCACCTACTGAGAGGAGACGCCACATCACAGCAGGAGTGGAAAAGCAAGCAAATACATCATCAGTGCAAGAAAAGTGGGTAACATGTGGGAGAACTACTGATTGCCCCCGGCACTGACCCCACATGTACACCAAGCCACTCTGTGTCTTGGCAGCAGAAGTGTGAGCAGAATGACAAGCAGCAATCTCTACAACTCTGTCAAGGAAAGAAGAAAGCCAAAAATTAATCAGCTACTGAGATTGGGCACTTGCAGTGTTTAAGGAAATAGATAATGCCTCACAGAGTTGAGCTGCAGGACAGATGCTTGACTTGGTTTGCTAAACTGGAAGATGAGGGGTGATCTAGAAGTGAGAGAATTAACAGAATTCCCTTGTTAAGGATGGATCATATCCTGCAGTCTAGGTGTACAAGAGATATGCTGAAGCCTTGGTAGCAAGCTGTTACGAGTTTCAAAGACATTTTGAAGACAGTCACACATATTTGTCATAACTTAGACTAGGAATGTATGGGAAATCCATTTGGGAGTAGGAATCTCTTGGATTTCCTGGGCCTGGCTCTTCATATTCTGGTCCACTTTGCAAAGGACCTCAGTCTCAATTCTTGGCAAGTGCAGCCAGTATTCACAAGGCTCACCAGCAATTTGGTATCAGAGGATTCTATCTAGCAGGTGACAACCTGATAAGGTTGCACCAAAAATATTTTAAGGCAACTCAGTTCAGTAGTAGACACTTCCCTTACATCTTTAGATAGTAATAAAAGACAAAGGCACTGTAAAATTGTCAACATGTATGCATTTGAAGAGCTGTGCAGATAAATAAGAAATTCCTAGGGATAATCACCTGAAAAGGATAGGCTGCTTACATATAACTGTTGTTCTTTGAGTGGTCATCTGTGCATTTACACATATGTGTACTGCACCTGCACAGTGGATAAGTTCAGGAAGCTTCCCCTAGCTGAGTGATTTTTGGCAGGAGCTCTGCTCCCCCCACCCCAAGTATAAATAAGCAGAGCCTTTTTATCAGGTCTTCTGGAGATCCATGATTGCTGTCAATAATGACACAGAATTTTCTTTCCAGAACCTGGTTGAATACCACCAACATTGACGTGGGGCTGGTGCGGGGGGGGGGAGGGGGGTGTTACATGAATGCACAGATGACTACTTGGAGAACAACAGTTCCAGGTAAGCAACTGGCCCTTCTTCTCTGTGATCTCTGTGCATCACAAATACAGGTGATTGGCGGGCTTACCAATTCTGGAGGTGAGAAGGTCTCATTACTGGAGAACTGCAGACAGAACAGTGTGTCCGAAGAAGCAGTCACATCTGGCCTGAACATAGATTAGTAATGTTGGGCAAATGTGGATGGTGTCAATAACGCAGCAGATCTGCAAAATCTGTGTAATGGTATGCCGGTGTGCAGGGCAGTCAATGTCAAAACAGCTCTGATAGAATGTCCTTTTGCATTGTCTGGTAGGTCTATGCTGGCCAATTGGTATGCTAACTTGATGGTTTCGACTATCCAGTTGGAAAGATGCTGTGGTCTGATCAGTTCTCCCTTGGCATGTTCTGCATACTTGACGAAAAGTCGCTTGGATTTTTGGAAAGGTTCTGTATGCAATTGGCATGTTCTAAATACTTGACAAAAAGTCGCTTAGATTTTTGGAAAGGTTCTGTATGCAAAAGCCCTGCGTACATCTAAGATGTGTAGGAACTGTTCACTCAGAGATGAAGGAGATGGGAAGAAGGCTGGTAATACTATATCTTGGTTTAAATAGAATGCTGTGGCTACCTTTGGAAGGAAGGTGGAATTGAGGCGTAGAACAATTTTTTCTTTATGAAAGTTCAGATATTCTGAGTGCACATAAGCCACTTGTTTATCTTGCTGATGGGATCGCAACTAAGAATGATGTCTTCCAGTAGAGAAGCCAAAGATCTCTGGATGCTTATGGCGCAAAGGATAGTTCAGTTAAAGCATGTAGCACCACTGATAGACTCCATATGGGAATGAAAGACCAAACTATAGTATTTAAGTTATGAAGTCCTTTCATAAAGCGTCTTACAAGTGGATGGGAGAAACACAGAAACAGAGCAAGTCAGAAGGGGCCTCCCAGGCCATCTAGTCTGACACCCAGCTCTAGCCGGCTCCACTCACAACATGACTATCATGTGCATGTCTAGCCTATCCTTGAACACCAGAGAAAGACTATTTGATTTGTCCTCTGTAGTGTGAGATTGCAGACAAGTACACCTTTATCAAAGTTGGTTTCAGTTTGCTTTGATGTAAGGAATGCAGGAACTGCAAAATGGTGTTGATCGTGGCAGTGGGTGCTTGGAAAGCATGGTTTTTGTTGTAGTGTGTAAACCTTTTCACCTTGACTGCATAGGATTTTCTAGAAGTTGGTCACAAAGCAGCTTGTAACTGTGGGTCCAAGCCATTTGTTTCAGTATCAGTGGATCAGCCAAGCAGTCAATTTAAACATGTGAAGGTTTGGATGCATGATTTATCCATGATCTTGGGAAATGAGGTCTGGGTTTTCTGGGAGGTATAAGTTATGTCCATTGGGACAGGTGAAGAAGCATTGGGAACCATGCCTGTCTTGGCCACCATGGAGTTAACACATGATGCATGCGTGATGTTCTGTCTCTGATTTTCGCTCATGTCCTTGTTATTAGTGGGAATGGTGGGAATGGATAGAAGAAACCATGTTTCCACAGGATCATGAATGCGTCCTGTCCTATTCCAGCCTTGAAGCAATAGCAGATGCATGCTTTGGTCTGTTCTGTTGTGAATAACTTAGTTGTAGTGTTCCCCAATTCTTGAAACAGTTGGCGGTGGCCATTGTCATTGAGTTTCCACTCATAAGTCTGAAAGAGCCGTCAGCTCAGCAAATCTGCCACTGTGTTGTAGGTCCCAACTACATATACAGCTTGTGGGTAGATATGCTGGTTGATGCCCCAGTTCCATTAGTGTAATCTCAGATGGACCAGAGAGACTGATTTCATTCTGCCTTATTTGTTGTCATGCTGTCCATGGCAACTTGTACACGTTTGCCCATTAGAAGTTTCTGGAATGAACAGAGGGCCTTAAACACTGCTAAAAGCTCTAGGTAATTGATATGTCTCCTGTCTTTCAAACCTTCCCATGTTCCTTAAGTTTGGTATGTCAAATAATGTGCTCCCCATCTGGTTCGGGATGCATCTGCAGTTAATGGCTATCGGTTCTGACAAGAGTAATGGAATTCCCCGGTTCAGGTTGGTTTCAATGGAGCACCATGTCAGAGACTTTGGTATGGAGTGAGGTGGTATTATGTGTTGATTTGGTGAGTTGAGGTCAGGACAGTGCACTCCGTTGAATCTTAACTGTAATGGCCTCATTTGTAGCTTTGCGTATGGTACTACTACCACTGTAGAAGCCATGAGGCCAAGGAGCTGTTGAACTATCCATAATGTAATTCTTAGATAGAAGTTCAATTGTCAAATTAACACCATCACTTCTTGAATTTGATTTGTGGGTAAGTAGGCTCATGCCTACTTACTAGAGCCTCTATGCGTGCCCGATGTAGGCAATTGACTGTGAAGGGAAAAGTATGAATTCTTCATTATTTGTACACAGTCCAAGTCACTGCAAGAGATTACATGTTTCTGAAATCAAATGGAAGAGTTTGTTTTCAGATGAGGAGACCAATAGCCAATAATCTAAATAGGGGTACACTTGCACTCCCTGGAGTCTTAGGTGTGCACATATTGGTGTTATACATTTTGTGAACACTCTTGGTGCCATGGATAGTCCAAATGGAAGTACCTTGAATTCATAAATGGCAGTACCAAGCTCGAATTGGAGAACATGTCTATAGTCAGGATGGATGCTTATGTGAAAATAAGCATCCTTCAGGTCTAAGGTTGTGAACCAGTCCCTCTTGTGGTAATAAAGGTAGAACAGTTTGTAAAGTGGTTATTCTAAATTTCTTTGTACTTATAAAAATGATTTACTCAATGTAGGTTTAAGATGGGACAGTGACCTCCCCATCCTTTTTCAGAACAGTGAAGTCTCTTGAATAGAAACTGTGCCATCTCTCCGATCAGTCAACTTGTTGCATAGCTCCTTTAACAGTATCTTGATGTCTTCTTGGAGAACAGAAGAAGGTGACGTTCTGTAAACCATTCAGAGAGGAGGCAGGGTCTCAAACTCGATTTTATATCCATGGTCTATAATAGACAGGACCCACCAATCAGATGTGATAGATTCCCAGATGCGGAGGTGGTGATTCAGTCAATCCCCAAAAGGGAATGGTGACGTTAGAAGGGGCTGGTTCATACTACCAGTCAATACTGTCTTTTGTCGGCATCCAACCTTTTCCTAGCATGCTGAGGACGGGTAGAGTTGGTGTGGTGAGGTTGGTTTGGTGGATGTTACAGATATTGTTGATACCCACTGAGGTAGGTTTGTTGATTAGGTTGGAAGGTGCGATATTGTAAAGTGAGGCTCCAAGGCCACTTACGTGCTCTTTGCTAGCTTGTTCTAATTCCCATATGCTGCGCTAAATCATGTTTCGGTTCGGTGGTCTGCTGGGCATCGATCCCAAGTGACAAAACCATACGAATGACCTGTTCAGAGAATTGGACTAGACCAAGGGTCCTCAAACTGCAGCCCACGGGCGGATCCAGCCCACCATGCCCATTTATCCAGCCCGCCTCAGAGGTTTGGACTCGCCACACCCACCTGCCACTGCCTCACTGTGCACACAGGGAGGTGGTGGCTTGCTTGCGCAGAGATTGTTTTTGACTCACTCGGAGAAAATAATCTCCAAGCAAGCAAGCTGCTACCTCGCATGCCCCGCGCATGCCACCAGCACCGCCTTGCCAGCCCGTGCCCACCACTGGTTCCTTTCAACTGACCCCCCTGTTGAATAAGTTTGAGGACCCCTGGCCTAGACTCTCTCCTGATGAACCAGGTCCTTGTGCAGAGAACATGTTATTTGGTGATATTAACGCTGTTTCTTCTGTCTGGATGTGAATCCCAATTGGAGGCATAGTCCATGTGGGATCATGATGTGGAGGATCGCAGTGATGCTGCTGGTTCCATTGTCCAAGGTTGCGAGATGGGAGTTCTACCCAATGTGGATGGCTGTTCTTGTAGTTGCTGCAGTTGAAGTAGATGAGAACAGATCGGAGGACATGGGTACTCATATGGTGGTGCAGATTAGTCCCATGGGTATGGAAAACTGTAGTGAGGGTATGGTGGTAGCATGCAGTATAACTGTCTTCTGTACTGATGTGAGTCCAGTTCACCACGATGGATAGAATGGTGGGTCAAAACCAGTGAAGGGTGTGGTGAGTGAAGTCCATAGAAGTGAGGAGTAGGAGGGGGTCTTAACTGCAACTCCTCTCATGGTGTGGTGATCTGTCAAGGTGGAGATAATGGGAACAGATGGTGATCTTGGTAGAAAATCTTGCCCTGTGAAATGGAAGTGGGAAGAACCATAACTGTACAGGGAGTTTCTGATCAAGGTGACATACTTGAGGTTGACTGAATAGATTGTACTGATGGTGGTCGAACTGGAGATCTCATCGGTACCAACAACTGAATCAGTTCATCATCTGATGTAGGATTCATGGTTCAAGAATCGGAATGGGAATGAAACTTCCACTTTTTGTCAGATTTGTCTCCACCAGACTGCTTGTCTCATTTCAGGTCCTTTGTCTCAACGTGTTTCCTTTTCTCCTTACATTTTCTTGGAGAATCAGAAGGGCCTGACTGTTTTGAAGGCTGAACCGAGTCTTTTGAGGAAGGTTTAACAGTGGAAGGGGTGCATTCAGACCTTATCTCTCCCAAGCATTCAGCAGTGGTCTCACACATGCTGAATGTGTGAGACCACAGCCCTATCCCAAAGTTCCCTCTTTAGATGTTCTTCCTTGTTTTTCCTGGTCTGCTTAGTGAATGCCTGGCAATGAGGGCACTTAGGCATAGCAGGCAAAGTGGAGGACATTTTAACGCTGCACTTAGTATACTTATGGAAGGCAGGTCACTGAGCCATTGAGGAAGAGAGGAAGATAAGTAGTAAGTTCAGATGAAGAGAAGATAATTTTAGATAATAAAAGGTTTTTTTAAAAAAAAATATGAGGGAGTGATTTTGGGAGGCAAGGGGGAAAAAGCAGAAAGTGGGAGAGTGTGAAGGGGAACAGAAGCAGCTGAAAAAAGTTATCAAAAGAAGGATATCGTAAGAACAAAAAACTGAGGTGATTTCTAAGCAAGAGAGTAAGAAGATTCCTGAGGCACAGTGAGCACCGGTCAAAAGTGAACTAATGAAATGGCAGGAGTGCCGCCTATTTATACTAGGGGTGGGGGAATGGAGCTCCCACCAAAAAAGTCCTCAACTATGAGAACCTTCCCAAACTCAGGCACTGTGCAGATGCAGTAACCATGTGTGTGTTACACAGAGACCACAAAGAAGGTTACTTACTAGATTTCATAAAGCAATGCATTCTAGTAGTGGAATTTTTTCTTCTCTAGATCACGGGCTAAAGACAGAAATATTAGGGAGAAGGGGAAAGTGGAAGATAGTTGAAGCCCTGCCACAGAGCCTGTTTTGAGAAGTTGCCCTGTACAGAATTTCCAGAGGGGACAGACATTTATTACAGCAAAACCAAAGCATTTTGTGGCACCTTAATCTGACACTAGTTTGCATGGACTACAGACCACTTCATCACACTGATAGAATATTAGGGATAGTTTCAGGTTTATACACAAGGCAGAGAGTAAGAACTGTTATCTTGCTTCATCCAAGAAGGAAGACTGAATACACAGCTCCCTTTACCTGTGCCATGAATAGAAAATACACAAAACAGCCTTGCCTTCCAGTCCCCAAAGGACTAACTACACCAACATTTACCTCTCTTTTTCCATCATGATCTGCACTGGGCTTAGCTGGTTGCTTTTGTTGCCAGACCCTAGCTGTCCATAAGTGTTAGCTCCCCAGGCATAGAGCAAACCTTCATCTGTTAGTGCTAGTGTATGCGCATAGCCACAGGCAATCTGCAAGTACATTTCCAAAGAGTTAATATTAATAAGAATTCAGGTTGACAGGCCAATTCAAGATGAAATCACTGTTTGAATTTTTCTACTCATTGCACAATCTGCATTCATTTTAAATGCCAAGAGAGTTGTCCCACAGAGTATTAGCACCTTGTTTATAGGACAATGCTTGCTTAACTGAGAATAACTCAAAATATTTCCAAACTCCAAAAGTTCATCAATACATTTTTACTTCCAGATCTATTTAGTCACTTTTTCTTAAGCCATGCCAGCAACTGAATTGCTTTTATTCTGACCAGGGTACTAGTTTTTATTTTCTGTATAAATATATATGCTAAATACATAATAGTCTCACATTCTTGATACACAATACATATATAGGCCCCTTCTGCCTTGGTGTAATTATGCTGTTCATCTCCTAACCCAGGGGGCAGGGAACAGGCAGCAGGACAAGCTTAAAAGAACAGGTAGTCAAGGGGAACTGTCTTTGCTATGATCAGGAATGTGACCTCCCCGCCCCCTCACCATTCCTGACCATGAGTGGCACACACTCCTGCTCAGATCTTCAAATGGCTCCTCCTTTTATCTCTTGCCAAAGATCCCATGGATGCGTCTGAAGAAAGCTATAATTCCAAGTACCAACAACCTCACTGTGCTATAAATTTATTATACTTGTTGGCACAAGTATTAGGGTTGAATGTAGTCGGTGAAAGAGTCAAGAATTCATACCTGGTTAGTAAGATCCCATGTGCCCTTTTACTGCTTTGAAACAAGAATGGCACATATACAGAGAACCAGACTGTAAGCATTATACCATTGGTCAGAGGCCCTTTTCCAGTTGCTTCCACCAAAGAAGCAAAAGAAGCAAGGCTACTAAGGAGAGAACCTGACTCACTGCTGGCACCCCAATTTAGGAATGCCTGCCACAGAAAGGCTTGCTTCACACTTATCTCTGCCGTGTCAGGTGAAATCATTTTTTTAAAGTCTGTCTGTTTTAAAAACTCTGTTAATCTATTTTCACATTTTTGCACTGCTACTATTAGCTTTTACTTTGGTTTTATTCTGCTTTAAAACATTAAAATATTATTGTGTTTTTGTATTTTATGGTTTCATATTGTCAACTAAGTGTAAAACTTTATTTTCTGGGTGGTACAGATGAATAAATAAATAAACTTCTTCCGTATGTTCTTCCAATGTGAAACTGGAAGTTCTAAGCTACAGTTCTAAGCACAAATCTTTGAGACAAGACAGAAGCTCATAACTAAGTGGAACTTTATACTCACCTGCATTACACAAACGCCTTGGAGTGCTGCCACTCGGCATGGTGTTAACTGGTTGCCATTATTTCCCAGACCTAGTTGGCCATTGCCGTTATAACCCCAGCCGTATACCTTGATTAAAGAGGAGGAACAGTTAATCTGCTACATTGTTTGTACAGAAAGCTGAAGTTTAGGGAGAATGGAAATTAATGAACCAGCAGAATATCATGAAGTTTACTATATATTAGGTATGGTGGCATCTAATGCTAAATCAGATAAAATCTTAATTAAATGTATTTTCTTCCTGTTTTACAATCACTTTCCCTATGCTCATATGTACAGTCCATAAAGGTAAAGGTAAAGGTAAAGGTTTCCCCTTGACGTTACGTCCAGTCATGCCTGACTCTAGGGGGCGGTGCTCATCTCCGTTTCCTAGCCAAGGGAGCCAGCGTTTGTCCAACAGACAGTCTCCGCGGTCATGTGGCCGGCATGACTAAACACCAAAGTGCACGGAACGCTGTTACCTGCCCACCGAAGTGGTACCTTTTTATCTACTTGCATTTGCATGCTTTCGAACTGCAAGGTTGGCAGGAGCTGGGACGGCGCACGGGAGCTCACCCCGTGTGCAGATTTGAACCGGCGACCTTTCGATCAACCAGCCCAGCAGCACAGCGGTTTAAACCACTGCGCCACCTGCAGTCCCTGTACAGTCCATAGGCAGCTGAAATGAGATATTCAACTGATTTGTATCCAGCACCTTC
Organism: Varanus salvator macromaculatus; assembly: GCA_023646645.1. Taxonomy (NCBI): domain Eukaryota; kingdom Metazoa; phylum Chordata; class Lepidosauria; order Squamata; family Varanidae; genus Varanus; species Varanus salvator. The sequence continues at coordinate 17,732,873 of JAIXND010000798.1, read as the reverse complement.
CATAAATAGCTGGAATGCTGAGGCAAGAAAAAGGACCCTGAACTCCAGACTTCCAGTGAATCAGAACCATCACTGCACCATGATGGTTCCTTCTTGTCTTGGCTGGAGATTGGGGAGTTTGCAAAAGCTGACAGCTTTACTCCTACAAGAACAGAATGATACAGCACACAGCACACATTTTATTAATATATAAAGGGGACAATATAGATATTTTAGATAATAAAATAGTGAGATGAAGTGGGAAGAGAGGTGGCCAGATATTCCTTATAGCTAAATAGTTTGGAGGCCAATACCTAGCACTTGGAACTTAGATATCTATTAATACTTGGAATTTTCCCCATTTTTATTTTTTAAAAGATACAAATACAAAAATCATAAACAAAAAACACACAATATACAAAATATATTTTTTTTAAAAAGTGACCTTTAGTGCACCCCTTCACTGAAACCATGGCTGCCTAGTATATTTTTCCTCTTTCATTTTTCTGCTCTTTCCAAAATATCTCCTTCCATCCTAAATCGCAATATGTTGATTGGAGGTTTAATACCCTCCCCTTTTGTTAATACATGTACAATAAACAGATTCCATATATTGTTAAAATCATTCTTCTTTAACAATCTATTTTTAAAAGATGCTTCAAATACAATTTTTCTTAACTGTCTTTTGTTCAGCCCTGAAACTATAAGCACTTTTAATTAGGATGATACTTAATAAAGAAGCAAGCCAAGCAGGGTCATGGAAAAAGTCAATAAATCCTAAATTTTGTTTCACAGATTTATAGAATAATAGAGCTGGAAGGGCCTACAAGGCCATTGAAGCCAACTTCCTGCTCAGTGCAGGGCTTCACTTAAAGCATCCCTGACAGACTTATTAAGTCCTCTGATAAGGTTCTGAAAGATAGAAGAACCAAAGTAGTAATGCTACCTAAGACTTATTTGCAATCATTACTCAATCCAGAGCCAATTTTCATTGGAGTAAGCATTTTTTAGAAAAATTAACACACAATCAAGAGACAGCTGTATTTTGGACTGCTACAAGCAGTTAGATATATATCCTGTAGCTTCTTTAGCTGTGTATTTACCTCCTTAATGAGGAGTCTATTTGCTTCTGAACCTTTTAGTCTCTGAGTGCTTATAGACTGTATTGTATTGTTTTAATCCTGAGATCCCAAAGAAAACGTTTCACTCCTCATACAGCATAGACTATTTTTTCTTATGCACATGCACATTTTAATTTTTCCCATTTTCTGAAATTTTTTAAACTTCTCCCATTTGCCTTAGAGAACTTTGTACTTCAAGTCTGGCAACTTTTGGAAAACAAAACAATTAGAGGAAGTTAAGTCATGTACATTCTAAGATGACCTGAAAGAACATACTACTGGAAAGATGCAAACAAATGCATTACAGTAGTCCCCTGAAATTCATGGGGGTTACATTCCTAGAGCACCCGTGGATTGTGAAAAACCACAAATTTTGAATGTGGTAAAGGTTCATTGCCAGAAGCCTTAGAACAGGGGTCCTCAAACTTTTTGGGGGGCCAGTTGAAAGGTGCCAGTGATGGGCGCGGGGCACCAAGGCAGTGCAGGCGGGGGGCATGGGCCAGGCCGAGCGGGGCGGGGGTGCATGCGTGCGCAGCGAGGCAGAGGCGGGCGCAGAGATCATTTTCTCCGAGGGAGTCCAAACCGATCTCCTTGTAAGCAAGTTGCTTGCAAGGAGATCGGTTTGAACTCGCTCGGAGAAAACAATCTCCTTGCGAGCAAGTCGCCACACAGCGAGAGAAATTCTGCAAAAGACTGAGGCCGTGAATGCTGAACCATGACTTCATGGGGGTATACTGTAATCTGTTTTCTCAATGACTCTCAACAGTTGTTTTCACTCTTTTGCTTTTATATCATCATCATCACTATATAATGGTACTCCAGAGTCATGTCTTGGTGTTTCACTGTCCATGCTCTTGGACTTCTCTACCTAAATAACTTATCAGTTTTTCATTGCCTTTTTGTGGCTTTATCCTGCATTACCTTAGGACCTACTAGCTTCAAATTTGATAGCTCAGCACTCAGTGCTTTTATTCCCTCAGCTCTTTACTGCTATATTGCTCCATCTACCCTTTGTTTAATTAACATTGTTTATTTTGTATTTTAGAAGGAAGGTTTGAAAGAAAGGAAGCCACTTTTTACTAGTCACAGAGGAAGGTAAGTTGCTAAGGCTTGGATAAGCCACTCAAAGCTCTTGGAGAACAAGGAGCTCCAGTGATGAAGCACCAGCACACAAATTAAGCAACCATGAAAGGAGAAGGTAGGTATTTTTTATTAATTTACTTATTTATATATTAACTCTGGGTAATCTAAACCCTATGGATTATTAACTAAAGACAAAACAAGGATCCAGCAGAGAGAGCAAGATCCCATAAGGGGAACCCATTACAAACTTCCAGTGGAGAGCTAAAGCCCAAGAGAGAAATCAAGCTGAAATGTATAGTTCCTATAGCCTTGCTCAAACAAAGAAATCATATTTAAATTAAACCCTGGTTTAGAAAGGTGGAAGAAAAAGTAATACATCACACTGTGCTGACAAGACTCACTTTTGCTTGTAAACAAAAGGTGAAGGTTAGCTTCAGTTAGGCCTCGCTTTAAGCACAGGTTTTTAGGGCTTATAAAGCAGTTCACAAAGTAGAAGTCAGAAATGTCAAGTAATCTCAAGAAGTCAGTAATCTCAAGATTGATAGTCCAGGATATTGCTTAGTTTTAAAACATGTGAAAAACTACTCAGTCCTTCCAACCCACATCTTTGTCTGTTGCCCTTCCAGTGACCCACTGACTATTGTGCTCTCCACTGAATAGAATAGCTCCATTCTCAAGTGGTTCAATTAATCTGGATTCCCAATTCTCTTGAAGTCAGCACAATCCAGTACTTTATCCATAGCCTCTTTTGGTTTTCAAGGATGGGGGACTGTGGGTGAGGGTGACACATTGAGCAAGGCCTCTTATCAGAAAAATCCACCTGAATTCACCCACTTCCTCCTCACCTGCAGCCGGACTCACAGGGCAATCTTGTCTGTGGAGGAGGGCACTATGGCTTAAAGAATCACCCACTCTCATCTGCTCAATTGTGCAAAGCCTGCCTAGAATTTATGTCCTTTAGCTGTAGGAGGATAACGTGTGTAACATGAGGCAATGCTTGCTATTGTTTGTACTCTGTATAATACAAGTTGTATTTAGCTCAAAATACAACTCAAAAGTTTTACAAAAAGAGTCTGGAGCCAAACACCTACCAAACAGTGGGTTTTGGTACCATCAACCATGGTAACTTGCCAGATCAGCTCTGTAGGTAAGAACCATGGAAATGCAGTGGCTCCAATCTTACCTGTAAGTTGGTTGTGTATTGAGGAATTTCTTGACACTTGAGCTACAAGTACAGCTAGATTCTATCAAGTATGTTCTTTAACACAGGGTCCCCTACTATTTCCTACTTAGGCACATCTGAGAATTTGAAAAACTGCTGTTAGCAGTACCACAAAAAGCCTATATGGTAGATGTCCACATTGGCGTCTAGCTATCACATCTGTGAAGTTTTGGCTGTGAGAGATTCAGCAAAAGCTTTTTTTTATGCTTACTGGGTACTGCAATATCTCTTTAAAAAGGGGTTGCTGAATCACCTAATTGCTGGCATTACATTACAGCTAATGTTTCTTCTAAACATATGCTTTGCCAATATCCAGTAGTATCCAGCAATATCCAGTTGCTTTTTTAAAATTCTGAACCAGAGGAGGACAGAGAAGAGTACAGCCCAGCCCAGCCATCATGAGCCAGATGCCAGATAATTCAGTTCTATCAGGCCCTTCACTGGCTTATGAAGAGCAGATGAAACTCAGAATGCTGACACAGTTGACTTGCAAAGCTGGGAGATCTGATCTCAACAGAGGTCCCTACTGCTCAACCAGTGACTTTTTCTATAGAAACAGGGAGGCAGGGGTGGGGGGGCACTCTGCAGAAAAGTAGCTTCTGGGGTATGCCCTTAAGCAATGCTGTCTGCTAAAGAGGATGAAGCAGAAGAGTTCAACAAGGAACAGAACATGATTGTGAGCTAGGTTCCCCTGCCAATGATGATCTTTAGCAATCACTCCAATGAATTTAAACTATGGCAATAGACAAAAAAGTTTGCTTGAAGTAATGTTAGAGGAATCTTCCTGGTTTGGATGCAGATTTATTCTGTGTGCTAAGTGTTTTGCTGTGAAGCTTGTAACTTTGTTGTAATCTGTCAACAGAACTTTATTAAGACTATGAAGAAGTGCTGGAGTAACAGTTTCATTATGACTTGTGCCCTTGTACTGGGAAGTCAGACTCTGACACCGTATTGGGTGTGTGTGTGTGTGTGTGTGTGTTAGGACTGCCCTTGAAAACAATTTGAAAGTTTCAGCCAGTTCCAAATTTCACTTCCATGACATATGCAAATATGTTTTAACCTGCCTATAAATGTGAGGCTCCATTAATAGATTGTCTTTCATTATGTATTCTTTCTTGCACATATGTTGGGAGGAATCTATTAGAACTTTGAGCAAATCCTGGCTCTTAGCAAAACAGAGCACAACAAACTGCCCCAGCTGGTCTAGGGCCTCTGAGATACAAGCAGCAAAGCTTCCAAGGAACAAGCAAGCAGGAAGAGCAAACAGTAGTTTGGTGGCGGAGTTTGGCAGGGGAAGTGCCTAACATTCTCTCTCTCTTCTCTTTAGTTCCCCCACACACCTATTTGTTTTCTTCTTGTAACACACTCCCATTTACCTGTAGGACTGTGCTGTTAAACTTCAACGTAGACAGGAGAAAGCACCAGTTGCCACAACAGCCCACCAAGAAAGATTCATAAAAGTAGCAAAGGAACGGACTGAGAAGACTCAACAGTGGTCGTGACTTGCAACATCTCTGCAATGTTTGTTTTCTTACCTGAGAGCAACATGGCCCACACATACAAGTGCAAACTAGTAATCTTGCTAGAAGAGATGAGAGCAGAGAACAGAGAGCGTAGTAAAAGATGAAGAGTTTTTTAGACAGAGTAGTGGAAATGCAACAGTTAAAAACAAAACAGAAGCTAAAAGTGCAACAGCAAGATGTGCAGGAAAAAAAAGGTGTATGCCAGGAAGACTCTTGGAATGTGTGCTGTCTCCTTGGAGTAACAGACCACCAATGTCCATACAACCTACTGACACCCCCACTTCCTTCTCATTCATGTGGGAACTAATGACACTGCCAACAGGAGCTTTGAGGAAATTACAGCAGACTTTGAAACCTTAGGGAGGAAAATTAAGAACATTGGGGCCCAGATAATTTTCTCCTCAATCCTTCCAGTTTGCATAAGAGGAAAAGACAGGGAGGGGGAAATACTCCATGTGAATTCCTGAATATGATGGTGGTGCAGCCATGAGAGATTTGCTTTCTGGAACCATGGGCTAAGCTTCCTGGAAGATGAACTGCTGGCAAGGGATGCACTGTATCTTACAAAGAAATGAAAGGATGGCCACAGTATGAAGAAATTTATCAGAAGGGCTTTAAACTGAATTCTACAGGGGAGTGAGACATACATCTGGGTGCAACATCAAGTGACAAAGGATTATGTACTGCAACAGTGAAAGAAATTCTAGCTGGACCTAACACTAGTCTCCCAAAAATGGAGGAACAAAGACATTAAATAATTCATGAGGCTATATAGCAATGTCCAAAGTATGGGAAACAAGCAACATGAATTTTTAGTACATGAGGAAATGTGAGAGAAAGTGACCGGATGGGCATAACTGAAACTTGGTGGACGACTCCCATGAACAGAATTCAAAAATTGCAAAATACAACCTGTTCAAAATAGAACAGAAGTAACAAGAAAGGAGGCAGAGTTGCACTTTCTGTCAAAGATACATTACCTCTGAAGAAAAATACAGGAAGACCAATAATCCCATAGAGTGCATCTGGATGATAAAATTGAAAAAGGAATAAAAGGAGCATAGTAGTTGGAATCTCTTATTAACCACCCAACCAAGGCGAGGATAAAAATGAAACTTGTGAAAAACAAACTGCCAGTATTTCAAGGAAGCATGGGGTTGTCATTATAGGGGATTTTAATTTCCCCGATATGTGTCAGAAGTCAAACACGGTCTCTCTAAGTTTCCTAACGTGTTACTGATAACTACCTCCAGCAGAAAGTTGAGGTGGGAACAAGAGGTATGGCTTTACTCAACCTGATCCTAACAGGGAAGACACAGTGGACAAAGTAACAGCTATGGGAACTCTGGGGGGAAAGTGACCATGCTTTACTTGAATTCTCAATACTAAGGGAAGCTAAAACTAAATGTCACCAAACATGCACCCTGGATTTTTTAAAAAGCCAACTTTAGCACACTCGGGATGATGATAAACAAAGTTCCATGCCAAGCTACTCTAAAGGGAAAAAGGAGCCCAAAAAGGGTGGGGTATCTTAAAAAAAAAAAGAAAAGCTTAAGGCACAACTACAAACAATTCCAACACAGAAAAAGACTAGTAGACAATAGAGGGAGCCCATGTTTTTGTCTGGATCCTGCTCCATATGTCGTTGGATAGCGATACCAAGGGAGCTGGACATAAGGACTAGCAGATCAGAGAAGCATCCCATACTTTTGCCAGGCAATCCCAATATGATAAGGTCAGGGGATGTCAATGCCTGTTCCATGTTTTCTGAATCTGATTCCAAAAAGTAAGCAGTGCTCAAAGAGGATGAACAAGCCGGGGATTTTTCCAGATGAGCGGTAGTGGTCGCTGAGGTAAATGGAAGATTCTGAGCCGTTGGTGGTGTTTCGGGGGTCATCTTTGACACATTGGTGGTGGTGAACGTGGGAATCTGTAGGGGTGGTAGTATTCCCACGGAAATCCTGGGCCATAGCACTTGGGTCTGAAGCCTCTATATGGAGGTGGCATCCAGTATTGGCTTCTTTATGGACATGTCGGGTTGGTGCCGAAAGAAAGAGGAGGCTCGCGTGTCGATCCCGATGAGGCGTCTGAGGATAAATGTCCATAGAGGATTGGAGTGGGAGGACAGATTGGCTCCTGAAAGTCATGGACCAAACATTGGGAAGGTGGCAGTTAGTGGGTGGGCAATCTTTAATCTCTCCTCTGATATCAGTTCCAGGGCTTGAAACTCGACTGGGCTGGATCCAGGTCTCAGTGATGCCCGTGGAGAGGGTCTCAGTACGCAACTTGGAGATGGTTGGGGTGTTGTCTGGACTGACAGTGGACGGATCAGAGGTACACTCAGTACTGAGGCACTCAGTCCCATCACATGTGGGAATGGTAAGCCCTTGTGAGCCGAACAAGAGTGTTTATGTTTCCTCTCCAGCTTGTCCTTTTTGGGATACTTTGTCTTAGCAATCCCTTTGATCTCAAGATGTTTTCTTTTCTTCTTTTGCTTTTTAGGCGACTGAGACCATTCCAAACCCCTTTCCTTGGTTTTAGCGTTGTCCCCTTGTTTGGTATGGGGAGGAGCATGCTCTGTGGAGGCAGAAGGGCTGGCGGGTGGAGCCATGGTAGCCTCCCTTATTGCCATCAAAGCTTGGTCCCACAGCAGCTTTTTGAGGTGATTTTCCTGGTTCTTTTGAACCTGAGGAGTGAAGGCCTGGCAGTGAACACATTTGTCTAAACCAGGGGTCAGCAACCTTTAACACTCAAAGAGCCATCTGGACTCGTTTCCCACACAAAAGAAAACACCGGGAGCCACAAAACCCTTTTGACATCTAAAATGAAGATAAAACTGCATATATCATTTTTTACCTTAATGCTATGTATATCTTCATTATGATTTAGCTGCAGCTCTTGTTCAGTCACTAAAAACTGTTATTTTTAATCTTACATTATAAACTAGTAGGACTCCTTTCATATATTTTGAATAGGAGAACAGCTTCCTGCAGAGTCAAAGTCAGTGCTAAAGGGCTGCATGCATTAAACAGCAAACCCCATAGTTCATCAGCAGTAAAAGTAAATGAATCTACCTACGTATCATTACATGTTTGGTTTTCTTCAGAAACTTTTCTTTTCTTTGATTTATCCATTGTTGGCCTACTAGAGGAAGTCGCAAATGTAGGTGTGTTTAGCGACTGATTAGCAGATAAACAGTCAAGTGATGTGAATTGTGACAGGTCCCAAGTGCAGCTTTTAACATTCAGATGAAGGAGATTACATTTGGACAAAGAGACTCTTTTCAGCAGCGTTTTGTGTAACATGAGAGCCTGCAGGAAGCTTGTTCCACTCTTTCCCTGCAATGTCGCAATTTACTTGATCTGCTAGCACAAGTTCCTGAGTGGATGCCTCATTATCACCTATTGGTATTTTGTAACTTGGAGCCTCGGCAGCTGTGACATGTATTTTGGGTGATGGAGTCGCAGCAGAGGGATTCAAGAGCCACAGGTTGCCGACCCCTGGTCTAAAGGAAAAAGATGAAAGAAGGGAGTTCAACTACTCAGCATGGATGGAACAATAAGAAATGACACAGAAAAGACAGAAGTGCTGCACTCCTACTTTGGCTCAGTGTTCTCCCAAAAGAAAAACTACAATCCTCCTGATGAAGGTGTAGTACAAGCTGAAGGAGCAGGATGGCAGCCCTAGATTGACAGGCAAATATTCAGGAACTTTTAACCGAGCTAAATGAATTCAGATCTTGAAGGCCTGAGGAAGTCATCCCTGAGTAATAAAAACTAGCGGAAGAACTCTCAGAATCACTATCTATCATCTTTGACAATTCATGGAAGACAGAAGTGCTGGATGACTGGAGAAGGGCTAATGTTGTCCCTTTCTACAAGAAAGGAAAACAAATATGAATCTGGGAACTATAGACCAGTTAGTCTGACATCAATCCCCAGAAAAAACAGTCTGCAAACACCTTGAAGACAATGCAGTAATTACTAGATGCCAACATGGATTTGTCAAGAACAAATCCTGCCAGATTAATTTAATTACATTCTTTGACTGGCTAACCTCCCTAATGGACTGTTGTAAGGCTATGGACATAATCTTGACTTTAGCAAAGCCTTTGACAAAGTGCTCCATGACTTCCTGATTACCAGACTAGGAAAAAAGTGGGCTAGATAGTGCAACCATTAGTGACAAGTGGGATGCCACAAGATTCTGTCCTGGGCCCAGTACTCTTATTATTTAGATGAGGAAGTACAAGGAAAGATAATTAAATTTGCAGATAGCACAAAGCTGGGTTGGATAACAAATACCCTGGAAGACAGAGATAAGTTACAGTGTGATCTTGATAGATTAGAACACTGAGCAGAGAACAACACAGCCTAATTCAGTAGGGACAATTGCCAAGTCTTCCACTTAGGAACAAGAAACCAAATTTACCACTGCAAAATGGGAGATACTTGGCTCAACAATTCTACAAATGAGAAGACTCTTGGGGTTGTTATAGATCACAAGCTGAATGTAAGCCCACAATGTGATGCAGCTGCAAACATGACAAATGCTATACTGGGCATCACTTCTAAAACATGTGAAGTACTAGTTCCAACATACTCAGCACTAGTCAGACTTCACCTGGAGTATAGTGTGCCATTCTGGGCACCTAAGTTTAAAAACGATGCAGAAGAGCTAGAAAGTGTTTAGAGGAGGGCAGCAAAGATGATTCAGGGACTGGAGGCAACGACTTATGAGGAAAGATGGAGACAAAGTGGGTGTGTTCAGCCTCAGGAAGAGAAGATTGATGGGTGATATGGTAACACTCTACAAGTACCTGAAAGGCTGTCAAAAAGGAAGGACAAAATCTCTTCTCATTCATTCCACAGGGCAGTTAAAAGAAACCAGATTTAGACTAGTTACCAGGAAGACCTTCCTGACTGTCAGAGGAGTACAACAATGCAACCTATTACCTGCAGAAGTTCTGAGCCCTCCTTCCCTGGAGACAGTCAAAAACTGTTTGGGCAGTCATCTAAATGGGATGGTGTAACTTAGTGCACTGCAATAGCAGGGAATTGGACTCAATGGCCTTCTGGCTCCTTCCATCTCTACTATTCTATGATTATATAAAAATGTGTAAACTATAGATCCTTATGTAACCAATCCAGGAGCTTTATTTGCTGTAGCAGTGAAAAAAGATTAGAGCAAAGATGCTAACACTGTTGCTGTAAGTTGTGTGCATAATTAAATGGTTTGACTAAACCAAGCCAATCTTTTTTTCAGTTATCACTCCTGATAAAATTATAGCCGTAATGCAATAAAATTAACTGACTGGTTTATCTACATAGCCACATTTCATTGCACTGCTTATTACATTAATTAATTTAGTTAATTTTATATAATTTTTATAATACATTTTACTGATTTAATATGTAGTTTTTTACAATTTGATCCTTATAACTTTGATAAACCTTCAAAATCATTTTACTTCTGGTATAGTTCTCGCTCTTGGATTCTTCTCCTTCATAACTAAATTATTAACAGACCTCAGCTGTGCCCTTGTTTTTACTGGTTGCTTTCAGGTTGGCTTAACTATTTTAAGTGTTTAAATTGTGACCCATGCTAAGCAGAAATACTGAAGGGCAGAATGCATATTTATTATTAATTGAAACTGAATTATAAAAGGCAAGAGGGAGCTTTCCATTTAACTTGCCTTGCCAGTACACAGATGCTCAGCTACTCTACTGTTGCCTTGTACATTATGGACTGACTGAATGCATGGCCCTGCAAACAGCTTTTCTGGGGGGTGCAGGGGGCTGCAGGGGGGAGATTACTCACTCTTCCACATTCTATTAAATGCATGCCTTCTATCAGCAGACAGACACCAACTGCATACTATTCACATTTTTTCCTTCTAAATAAACATTGCTGCCCCATGTGTTTCAGCATTGTTGTCAGAAATAAATTCAACATACTGAAAAGAATATGCTTAATTCAAGAATAAAAACTTAAGAGCTGTAATATCCAACCAGCTGCAAAGACAGCAGGTGAACAGAGTAAAACAACAACAGTACAACACATTTCATTAGAATTTCAGATCCATCTTTGACAAATAGCTCATTCTATACATTAGGAATTTCTCTATGCAGAAGCAAAGCCAGATGCAGGAAGACCACAAAATACTTACCTCACCATTGTCTACCACAGCTATGGAAGAGGTCTGACCACATGCAATGCTGATTACCACCTTTGTCTGTAAACAGTTAGAAACTTTGCGAGGAGTTGGCTGATTTGCTGTTGATCCTGACCCAACTTGACCACAGTTGTTGTAGCCCCAGGCATATACCTTTCCACAAGAAAAATGGAAACACACAGCAGGAACACACTACAAACTTGCAGAAGGAGAATAAAAAATTTTCTCAAAGCATATTTGCTTTGATAGGAGATAACTACTTCTTTACAAACGGGTGCAACAGACTTGCAATTTTTCTCAAAATCCCACTGAATGAAGGGCTACTGATGACAGAATGGGCAAGTATCCATTTATGATATTAGATATTAAAACAGCCTTAAGGTGGAGGATATTTAACTACAAGTAGCCAAAAAAGGCCATATTCCCACGTGCTTGGGTGACTGTATATTGTGTGAAATAAAAGCTAGATGTACAGGAAATGCTGATCGTGTTTAAATTGATCACCTAGATATGCTTTCCAGGTTACAACTGCCACCTGTTTGTACTCATGGGATTAAAAAAAAATAAAGTTGCCTATTTGTAGGTGCAAAAACAAACACTGGGAAGACATGAGGTGTTGCTTGGGCAGTTTGAAAGGGTAGGTTGTGGCCCTCCAAAGCTGTCAAACTAGTTTTTCCAATCCTCCCCACTGTTCCCCTCCCCAAAAAAGGTTTAAAAGGAGTGAGCTGAAAACAGTCTGTCATCATGGCAGGAAGGGAGAGTGAACTTATTGCTGTTGCTATGTCCAACATGATATGTCATGTGATACCCTTTAGGAGAGATAGAAGAGAAGGAGAAGGAGGGACGGGCAAAGTACCTACAGTTGTTTGGGGATACATATGTACTTCACAGAATAACCATTACAAATCCCAACAATGGGTTTCTGTGGCATGCAAACCTCCCCATTATCACTGCAAGAGCTTTTCTTGAAATTTGGAAATAAACCAAGCAGCTCACCTAATCATTTATCTACCCTTGAATTCTTCCTATTTAAATTCCACAGCTGTGCATGTACAACATGCTAAAGGTACTCAAACAGACTCTACCATGTACATATAGTAGCCCATTCCTTCCATAAACACATTACCTATACATAATAAATATGTTATGTATTAAGATAAAGCTTCATTCTGAAATGCTTCACCAAGAAAACACAATCCAGTGATTAATGGCAGCCCCATAAATCACCCTTCAGGAATGGTGTCTAATGTTTATAGAATAAAAGTAGTTACTCAGCAACAAAGGTTCTAGAAATGAGTAAAAAAGAAAAGACTTACATCTCCATCAGATGATAATGCTATAGAATGATGGGAGCCACAAGCTACTTCAGTTACTTTCTTAATTAGCAAATTGGTACAGACTTGAATAGGTGTAACACCTTGGTTTGTAGTCCCATTCCCAAGTTGACTATATCCATTGTGTCCCCAAGCATAAACTTCACCATCTGTGCAGGACACAAAAGCACAGTTTACCCAGTACTTAAATTTATTCAGTATTAGATTATGATTTTCAGTTCCAAATGGCAACAAAATCAGCTTTAAAAACGAATACATACAAGCATCCCAAATACATTCTTTCACTTACAACCACTATCACCATATGATACAGATTTTATTAGATACTGGAAGGTATCAGAGAGACTCTCTGAACTGGTACACACATTTACCATGTTTCAATGTGACAACCAACCACCATGGCTTTATTAACCCTTGAGTCTGCTACAGTATGGGGCAGCCACCATTTTGAATACACAGGCATCAGCTGGCAGTTGTCATGGCCTGTCATGTCATGCAAACCTGGGCAGTGAGGGTTGTTCACAGATTAACCAACTATGGCCTCTCCTAAGGTCATGCAAGCATTGTATCACCTCTACACTGCCCTAATCACCTCAGGATTGCACAAGACACCACAGGATCCAACAGCCAAGCCTTACTTATCAAAATGCTTGCCAGCATTCAGTACAGCAACTGGCAGGTTAATTCATCAATTATTGCTTGCTGTGACACGCACAATGACCCTGCAACTGGAAAAGCCAAACTATTAACTAACTGCTACACTCACAATCTTTCCTTCTAGCCTGAATGACATAACTATATAGCACTTAAAACCTGAATATACCTTAAATATACACTCCTAGCTTATTCACTATACAGTGGTACCTCGGTTCACGAACGTTTTAGTTCACGACCAAATCAGTTCACGAACAAAAATGTCAAAAAATTTTTGCCTCAGGTCTCAAATTTCGCATCAGGTGATGACTACATTCACACTCATCTTCCCCGCACGAGCACAATCATGATTGCAGCCATCTCCGTCCCCAGCCCCCCACACGATTGCTATCGCACGATTATCATTTGGACTCTCCCTCCAAACAATAACCTCCTCCGCACCTAGGTTAGTGTTCTCTACTGTACTGTACTTTGTTACTTTAAAATTTTTGTGATTAACAAAAAATATTTACAGAACAAATTAACCTTATTATGTTGAACCTTATGAGGAAATTTTACTTGGCTCGTGACCAAAATCGGCTCACGACCACGTCCGTAGGGGTCAGAATGGATTAACCTTATTTACATTGAACCTTATGGAGAAATTTGACTTGGTTCGCAACCAATTTCAGTTGTGACCAGGGTTGTGGAATGGATTAAGTTTGTGAACCAAGGTACCACTGTATATATATTAGCTTATTCACTATATATATATATATATATTTTTTTTTAAACAATGTTTACACCCCACAACATAGCAACATAGTCCCTACTTTGTCCTTGTCAGCTGTAGTGGCAAATAACTATCTCCACACTTTCACCCATTCAGCAAACCATAAGTTCCAAAATCATCTTTACTTAGTTGGAACAGAAGACAACTTTTCTTTGATATGCAATTCATGTCAATGGGAACATCATATCAGTAAATGAGTGCATGCACACATTGAAGGTTTAGGAAAAGAAACTACAGATCCTGATACTGGAGAAAACTTTTTTTCAAACATTGATTTGCATCAAGCGGGAAATCAGATGAAACTATCCATCACAAAAATTAAAGTAGTGATGGCATGATCTATAACCTCAATATTTCCAAGCAAGAAGCAAATCTCTATCAAGTCCTCATTCTGATAATTGGTTGCAGAAGTTTAGAAAGTACATGACTAGTAGTGCTCAATTAAGAACAAAAAATGTCTACCTTCTGTACTAAGAATTACATGTGGCCCACTTCCATAACTGAGACTGTGAATCCTCTTTCCGCATAAAGATTCAAGTTTCTTTGGTACAATAGTACTCTGGTTATCTCCAGTTCCCAAACAATTACTACAGTTTAGTCCAAATACGAAAACCTAAAAAGAGAAACCAATCAACCTATGTTTGAATGTATTAATTTATGAGAACAGTTTAAGAGAAATGTCAATCAAGGTGGAATAGCAAGCAAGTTAATTTAAGATAATATAGTAGAATTTTTACATTCCAGTTATGGTATTTTATTTTACAGGTAGTTCCTAGCTTACAGATGAGTTCTGTTCCTGAGATTGTCCTGAAGTCAAATTTGTATTAAGTCAGATCAAAAGAATTAACCAAATGTTTGTCGTGTTTATACGTATACGTATATTTTACCTTTGTATGCATAAAAAACACTTAAGCTTCCATATTCACTAAAACATCTTAAACAGAATACAGCATGGTAGTAATGATACTAATACAGACACTGGAGAGAGAGAGAGAATCTGTATGTATGCGTGCAAGTATACTGTACTGAAAAAAAATAATGTAGCTTGCGTCTTATGTTTGACTTAGTGAATGTTTGAACTTCATTGTATGTCCATCTTTAATGTAAGCCTAATAGAAAATAATTTGGATCTTTAAAAGTGACTTAGCAGTCCCTCATTACCTTCCAAAGTTCTCTGATATTGGGCTGCTATGGCAATATAGCCTAGAGCTTGTTTCCTGCATTAAAAAACATTCTAATCCATGGTGCTCCTTCATGGATCACTGCCTTGTCGTGGCGAAGGGGCTTGCGTAGCTCAATGAAGCTATGAGCTATGCCGTGCAGGGTCACCCAAGACGGACAGGTCATAGCAGAGAGCTCTGACAAAACGTGATCCACTGGAGAAGGAAATGGCAACCCACTCCAGTATCTTTGCCATGAAAACCCCATGGACAGTACCAAAAGGCAAAAAGATATGACGCCGGAAGATGAGCCCCTCAGGTCGGAAGGTGTCCAATATGCTACTGGGGAAGAGCGGAGGGCTAGTACTAGTAGCGCCAGAAAGAATGAAGCGACTGGGTCAAAGCCGAAAGGACACTCAGTTGCCGATGTATCTGGAGGTGAAAGGAAAGTCCGATGCTGCAAAGATCTTTACTCCATAGGAACCTGGAATGTAAGATCCATGAATCAAGGCAAGCTGGATGTGGTCAAACAAGAGATGACAAGACTGAACATCGACATCTTAGGAATCAGTGAACTAAAATGGACAGGCATGGGTGAATTTAGTTCAGATGACCATCAGGTATACTACTGCGGGCAAGAATCCCTCAGAAGAAATGGAGTAGCCTTCATAGTCAATAAAAGAGTAGGGAAAGCAGTACTGGGATACAATCTCCAAAATGACAGAATGATCTCAGTTCGAATCCAAGGCAAACCATTCAACATCACAATAGTGCCCCAACCACTGGTGCTCAAGAGGCTGAAGTTGACCAGTTCTATGAAGGCCTACAACACCTGCTAGAATTAACTCCAAAAAATGATGTCCTTATCATCATGGGGGATTGGAATGCTAAAGTAGGAAACCAAAAGATAACCGGAATAACAGGCAAGTTTGGCCTTGGAATACAAAATGAAGCAGGGCATAGGCTGGTAGAATTCTGTCAAGAGAATACGATGGTCATAACAAACACCCTTTTCCAACAACCCAAGAGACGTCTCTACACATGGACATCACCAGACGGTCAACACAGAAATCAGATTGACTATGTGCTCTGCAGCCAAAGATGGAGAAGTTCTATACAGTCAGTAAAAACTAGACCAGGAGCTGACTGTGGCTCAGATCATGAGCTTCTGGTGGCAAAATTTAGGCTTAAGTTGAAGAAAGTAGGGAAAAGCACTAGGCCACTCAGGTATGACAAAATCATATCCCTGATGAATATACAGTAGAGGTGACAAATAGATTTAAGGAATTAGATCTGATAGACAGAGTGCCTGAAGAACTATGGACGGAGGTTCGCAACATTGTACAAGAGGCAGCAACTAAAACCATCCCAAAGAAAAAGAAAGGCAAGAAAGCAAAATGGCTGTCTGAGGAAGCTTTACAAATAGCTGAGGAAAGAAGGGAAGCGAAAGGCAAGGGAGAAAGAGAAAGATACAAACAATTGAATGCAGAATTCCAGAGAACAGCTAGAAGAGGTAAGAATGCCTTCCTAAATGAACAGTGCAAAGAAATAGAAGAAAACAATAGAATAGGGAGGACCAGAGATCTCTTCAAGAAAATTAGAGATATGAAGGGAACATTTCATGCAAAGATGGGCATAATAAAGGACCAAAATGGCAGGGACCTAACAGAGGCAGAAGAGATTAAGAAGAGGTGGCAAGATTACACAGAAGAACTATACAAGAAAGAGCTTAACATCCCTGATAACCACGATAGGGTGGTCACTGACCTCGAGCCAGACATCCTGGAATGTGAAGTGAAATGGGCCTTAGGAAGTCTGAGCAACAACAAAGCTAGTGGAGGTGACAGCATTCCAGCTGAGCTATTCAAAATCCTGAAAGACAATGCAGTTAAAGTGCTACACTCAATATGCCAGCAAATTTGGAAAACTCAACAGTGGCCACAGGATTGGAAAAGGTCAGTTTACATTCTGATCCCCAAGAAGGGCAATGCCAAAGACTGTTCAAACTACCGCACCATTGCACTCATTTCACATGCTAGCAAAGTGATGCTCAAAATCCTACAAGCTAGGCTCCAGCAGTATGTGGACCGAGAACTACCAGAAGTACAGGCAGGATTTCGAAGAGGGAGAGGAACTAGAGATCAAATTGCCAACATATGCTGGATCATGGAGAAAGCCAGGGAGTTCCAGAAAAAGATCTACTTCTGCTTCATTGACTATGCTAAAGCCTTTGATTGTGTGGATCACAACAAATTGTGGCAAGTTCTTAAAGAGATGGGAGTACCAGACCATCTTATTTGTCTCTTGAGAAACCTATATGCAGGTCAAGAAGCAACAGTGAGAACCGGACATGGAACCACTGATTGGTTCAAAATTGAGAAAGGAGTTTGGCAAGGCTGTATACTGTCACCCTGCCTATTTAACTTATATGCAGAGCACATCATGAGAAAGGCAGGGCTAGATGAATCACCAGTTGGAATCAAGATTGCTGGGAGAAATATCAACAACCTCAGATATGCAGATGATACCACTCTCATGGCAGAAAGTGAAGAGGAACTAAAGAGCCTCTTGATGCGGGTGAAGGGGGAGAGCGCAAAAGTTGGCTTGAAACTCAACATTAAGAAAACTAAGATCATGGCATCTGGTCCTCTCACTTCCTGGCAAATAGATGGGGAAGAAATGGAGGCAGTGACAGATTTTATTTTCCTGGGCTCCAAGATCACCGCAGATGGGGACTGCAGCCAAGAAATTAAAAGACGCTTGCTTCTGGGGAGGAAAGCTATGGCAAATCTAGATCGCATACTAAAAAGCAGAGACATCACCCTGCCAACAAAAGTGTGTATAGTCAAGGCTATGGTTTTCCCAGTTGCAATGTATGGCTGTGAAAGCTGGACAATAAGGAAGGCTGAGCGCAAAAGGATTGAGGCCTTTGAGTTGTGGTGCTAGAGAAGACTCCTGTGAGTCCCTTGGACCGCAAGGCGATCAAACCGGTCAGTCCTAGAGGAGATCAACCCTGACTGCTCTTTAGAAGGCCAGATACTGAAGATGAAACTCAAATACTTTGGCCACCTAATGAGAAGGAAGGACTCCCTGGAGAAGAGTCTAATGCTGGGAACAATAGATGGCAAAAGAAGAAGGGGACGGCAGAGGATGAGGTGGCTGGATGGAGTCACTGAGGCGGTTGGTGTGAGCTTGAGTGGACTCCGGGGGATGGTGGAGGACAGGAGGGCCTGGAGGAATGTTGTCCATGGGGTCGCGATGGGTCGGACTCGACTTCGCGACTAACAACAACAACAACAATCCATGGTGAATTAGTCTCATGACACAATTATGTGAGGGGGATTAAACAAGCCTTTCATAACCCTAGAACAGACCACCAGCCACACATCATCGTTGTTTCATCATTGTTTCATCATTGCCTCACCTAGTTTACATAACATGACAACCCTTGAACTAGATCGCATATTCAAAACAGCTGCGACAGATGCTCTGTGGCCTAACCTTATGCCCCACTGAAGCTATAAACAAATTCAAACAAGTTGGGGCAGTGATCTGGTTGGAGGGCAGCACTTGTGAAAGGGATCTCGGGGTGCTGGTTGACTGCAGGCTAAACATGAGTCAGCAGTGTGATGCGGTGGTCAAGAGGGCGAACGCCACCCTTGGTTGCACAGCCAGAAGTGTGGCTTCTAGATTGAGAGAGGTATTACTACCACTCTATACGACTCTGGTGCGCCCAGAACTGGAATACTGTGCTCACTTTTGGGCCCCTCATTACAGGAAGGATATAGCCAGGTTAGAGTCAGTGCAGCGTAGGGCCACAAGGTTGGTGGTCAGTTTGCAGGGGATGGGGTATGAGGTGAGACGGAGGAAACTGGGTCTCTTCAGCCTGGAGAAGAGAAGACCCAGAGGGGATCTGTTGGCGACATACAGGTATGTGAGGGGGTGTCACACGGAGGTGGGTAGAGACCTGTTCTCCCCTGCAGAGGAGCGCAGCATGCACTTCAATGGAGCAAAGCTCAGGGAACCAAGGTTCAATTTAGATGCCAGGAAGTACTTCCTGACAGTTAGGACCCCACGGGTATGGAATGGGCTTCCGTGGGAGGTCATTGAGGCCCCATCAGTGAGGGTGTTCAAAGATAGGCTAGACATGCGCATGGTGGGCATGTCGTGAGACGAGTCGGCTGGAGCCGGGGGTCAGACTAGATGGCCAAGGAGCCCCCTTCTGACTCGCTCTGTTTCTGTTTCTATGAGATATGACAACTGACTCTAGCTGTAGTTGCATTCTTCCTAAAGAGGGAGCTAGTTTGGAAGCTCCCCTGGATTTGGCCATGGAGGAGCAGGTTTTGTCAATGACCAGTTGTGCTTTATGCCAGCTTCAGCAAGTTCAGCTATAGCCTTTCATAGAGAAAACAGACCTTACTAGAACACTACATGGTCTGTTTATAGGCAGACTCAATTACAAGGAATGTGTTTTAATATAGTTGTCCTTCAATATAGTCAGCAAACTACAATTGCAACAGAATATAGCAGCTAGAATTTTTGTAGGAGCTAGATATTTAGATCCTGTTAACATGTACTCTGCGTCCATTACATGACTGCCTGTTTCTGAGTTCTATTAGCTTTTAAGTCTCTAAACTTAAAAGTGGAGAGCAGCACTTGTGAAAGGGACCTCAGGGTACTGGTTGACTGCAGGCTAAACATGAGTCAGCAGTGTAATGTGGTGGTCAAGAGGGCGAACGCCACCCTTGGTTGCACAGCCAGAAGCGTGGCTTCTAGATCGAGAGAGGTATTACTACCACTTTATATGACTCTGGTATGCCCAAAGCTGGAGTAGTGTGTTCAGTTCTGGGCCCCTCATTACAGAAAGGATATAGCCAGGATAGAGTCAGTGCAGCGTAGGGCCACAAGGTTGGTGGCTGGTTTGCAGGGGATGGGGTATGAGGTGAGACTGAGGGAACTGGAGAAGAGGAGACTCAGAGAGCGGATATGTTGGCGACATACAGGTATGTGAGGGGATGTCACACAGAGGTGGGTAGAGACCTGTTCTCCCCTGCAAAGGAAGGCAGGATGCGCTCCAACGGAGCAAAGCTCAGGGAGCCAAGGTTCCATTTGGATGCCAGGAAGCACTTCCTGACAGTTAGGACCCCACGGGTATGGAATGGGCTTCCACGGGAGGTCACTGAGGCCCCATCAGTGAGGGTGTTCAAAGATAGGCTGGACATGCACATGGTAGGCATGTCGTGAGCGGAGCTGGCTAGTGCCGGAGGTCAGACTAGATGGCCTGGGAGACCCCTTCTGACTCACTCTGTTTCTATGTTTCTATGTAAACACTTCAGGGTAAGGTTATCTACTTACACCTGATACAAGCCTCTCTGGGTTTTATGATCAGCATATGAGGCTCTGGTCTATTAGTGAGAGCTGTGAGACTGGTAAGCACCAGGACAGGGGCTTTTTTGTTATGACTCAACTTCTTTGGAATATCTTTTGTTGAGAATTACATTTCTCCTCTGTCTTTTGCTCATGTTAAGGAAGATTTTAAAGAATAATTTCTTTTGGTTATTTTAGTGTAAAACATACACTATAGGTTGCTTCTTTCTGCAGCTGTTATAATTTCTTATTTTAATTTATGTACTGAATATTTCTTCATTCTTTTATGACTCATCTAGTATTTATGTTTATAGTTTGTGAGGGTTTCAAGCAGAAAACATGGGCAATTAGATTAAATACCTTGACAGGACAATGTCGTGATACAGGTGATAGAAGATGACTCGCTGAAGCTGCTATTTATGCCCTACCCCAATCCATGCTCCTCACATACAGTTCTCATTTTAAATATTTATGTCTCTAAAAGTTTATCTTGTTTTATTTAAAGTTCTCATGGAGAAACACCATTCTCTCCTATAATAACCATGCCCTCCCAGGAAACGTCTAGGTACTACCTACTAAATGCTATAGCTGTTTACAAGAAGTCTCACTGAATGCAATTGAAGCTGAGCTTATGTCAACATAGGATTGCAGCTTTCTGGCATATTTTATACATGTTTACTCAGAAGTAAATGTTTTCAGAGAATCTTGCTCTGCTCACAGTAAACAGGCATAAAATTACAGCCTCAGTCTGATATCTGAACAAAGAACAAGGTAAAAACCAATTCACAATTGCTGTTGATACCTCACCTTTAAATAGATACAAATTTTCTAGTGTAAAACAAAAGTAAACTATATGACCCCAGGTAATCTAGAAGCAATCTAAAAGCATTTAGTTAGAAATCCAATCTTTAACTTAATATTGTCTTACAAACTAGCAGTATACAAAACCATGCCACAAACAAACCAGGCATTCTTCCCCAAACCAAACACTTATTCTAAAGGCTTCAAGGGATGAATGGAACCACATGTTTTCATTGTACAAACCTTAGCATACATGTATTGTTTTATTTGTAAGTGATCAAAATAGGGCTCTTCCTCTAAAAATCTAAAAGCTATATATTCATCTAAGAAACAAGAGTACAATTCTTTTGAAAATATCTGATTTATTCAATCAGTTCAGCTCTTTTATCTGTTCCTTTTCATGAGCTACAAAAGGTAATTCTTGTGCTTATTACCAAAATTATTTGAGAACTTGCTTTTTAAAAAATTAATCAAATCCATTTTAATTAAGCACAAAAATACATCAACAAATACAGAAAACAAAATAATGGCCCACAGACTGACAACATTCAATATATGTATTCCAATTCCCAAGAATATATTTTGGGTAATATAAACACCAAGAAAGGAGATGCAAAAAGGGCAGCAACCATAAGACCATTACACTAATCTCCCACATAAGCAACGTGATGCTCAAAGTACTGCAACAAAGAATGCTACCCTATATGGAACGAGAAATGCCAGATATCCAAGCTGGATTCCAAAAATGAAGAGGCACTGGAGATCATGCTTTATAAAGTCTGTGCTTTATAAATTACAGGAAAGCCTTTAACTGTGCAAAGGCTATGGACAGTCCTGAAAGAAATGGGCATGCCTGAGCACTTGTCCTGATGTGCAACCTGTATCATGGACAAGAAGTTAACAATTAGGGCAGAATATAGAGAAATAGAATGGTTTGCCATAGGCAAAGGTGTCAGACAAGGATGTCTTTTATCTCTTTATCTTTTTAGTCTGTACACAGAACATATAAAGAAAGCTCGATTAGAATGAGAGGAAGGAGTGAAAATTGGTGAAAGAAATATCACTAATTTAAGATAGTAGGTGATACATACTACTGGCAGAAAGCAGCAATGACTTGAAGCAACTGCTGATAAAGGGAAAGAAAGCATAAAAGCAGAACTGCAGCTGAATATTAAGAAAACAAAATCATGTCCATAAAAGGATTGCTGACATGCACATGGCAGGCATGTCAAGAGTGGAGCCAGGGAGTCAGACTAGATGGCCCAGGAGACCCCTTCTGACTCACTCTGTTTCTATGTTTCTAAGAATTACAGAACTTTACTGTTAATAATGAAGAAATGAAAAGTGTGAAAGATTTCACATGCCTTGGCTCAAGCATCAACTGAAAGGGAGACTGCAGTCAAGAATTTCAAAGATGACTAGGACTTGGCAGGACAGCAGTGGAGGAACTAGGAAAGAAAATCAAGCATAAGGATGTTTTACTGGAGACCAAGACCTAGACCATTCAAACTATCATATTCTCAATCACAATTTGTGGATATGAAAGCTGGACAGTGAAGAAAACTGAAAAGGAAGAAAACTGATAGTGTTTGAAACACAGTTCCAGAGGAGAGCTTTGCAAATACCTTGGATTAAAAGAAAATCAAGTGAGTCCTTCATCAAATCAAGCCAGAGCTTTCCACAGAAATAAAAATGACAAAACAAATGCTATCACATCATGAGAAAGCAAGGTTCACTGAAGAACACAATAAAATCACTTTTGAGTTTTTGGTCCCTGACAAAAACCTCTCTCTTTCAACATATCTATGGCACTATATAAACCATTTATCAATGGCATTGATTTTAACTTTAATTTTATTAATTTAAATCTTGTCGTGTGTACATATTGTGTCCAATTGTGTTTATTTAGAACATTAACTATATTTTTATTCTATTGGTTTCTATTGCAATAGCCACCCAGAGAGCATGATGCTAATGGGGCAGGTTTTATACAAATTTAACAAATAAATAAATAAAACCAGGTAACTTAGATGCATCCATGCAATTATCTTACCTCATCATTGTGTGTTATGTATATAGCCTCATTAGCAGATGTTCCAAACACACATGCTTTCCGGATAGTTGCTATTTCTTGAGGTGAAAGCAATGTAAATATTGGCCATTTACCTACATCCATCATGACACTGTTATACTTTGCACCAGACTTATGAATATTGTGGCATTTTATCAGCCATGTAAAATCAATTCACAGAATCATCTGTAAAAAAAGAAAGGATGTTTAGTGCTAGATTTTCAGTTGTAAATAATTTCAACATCCACAGAGGTACAATTTTATCTGGGGAAATCTGGACTTCCTTGCCATGACAACACCTGTGAAGTTTTTGAAAAATATCATCATGTGCTTATGAAGGCCCAAGAAAAAGAAACATAAAAACATTTGGTTTAGTCTCTCTTTTGAAAGGAATTTTCCAGGATTAAATATGGTAACTATTTGAGAAAACACTGTAAAACCTCTGTAAAATATTCTTTCATTTGAGATGAGTAAAATGCAACTACTAATTCAAAGAGTGTAAATTTTTAATGTAGCTCTACAGCATGGACACATACACATGTTGTAGAGAAATATACATCTCGTAAGATGCACTTCTACAACTAGAGGCTGCTGACAGTTTCATAAGGGAAACAAACAAGGCCTTTGCTACATGTCATTCTGGTAAATTTTGATCATAGACCTTTTACAGGAAAGGTTTACTAAGATATGTGAACCCTCCATACAAGTGTTGAGTTTTGTTTTAAGGAGCATTCCATCACTCGGTCCCTCATCTATAGTCTGAAATAGTACAGCCAAGATGCAAGTTTAATAGCTCAGTGCAGAATAAGCTGAGGAAAAGAGATGTGAATTTTAAGTCCAGTTGAAAGGACTGAGAGGGACACTAGGCTGAAAACATTCAGACTGAGACTTTTGGTAAATGTAAGAAAACAAGGCATAAATATGTGGGGAAAGGCAAGTGAGAACAAGCAGATTGGAGTGCAGACAACCAGTGCAAATAAAGTTGGAAGAGAACAGGAAAGAATGAAAAGTCCTCAGTGCATTGTCACTGGGTCAAAATGATTCTCTTGATTTATTTGAAAGCTTCCAAAATCATCTTCCCAAGACCCTATTTTTTATAGGCCATATGTACACTGACACATGAAGCAGCCTATATATTTCCAGAAAACTTAACTATATGTTTTCACAAAACTGAACTACTAAATTTTTGTTCTGCTTCAAATGCACAATTTATTTTATTAAGTAATTTGGACCATGAAGGCCAATCCTATGCAGATTTTGACAGGAACAAGTCCTACAACTTGCAGAATTCTCAAGCCAGCATGGCTAGATAAGGAATGCTGTATGGGTTTTTCTGTCTAAACATGCATGAGATTGCACCCTTAAGGAAAGTATAAAGAACTTATTAAGGCATTTTTACCCTGTCCTATACAAAAGTTTCAGGACAGCAACACAACTTAAAGGGCAAAATACACATAATGAAACAAGTATGAGTATAATATTTCCTTCACTACCCACTTTCAAACCTGTTTTGAGACTCAATTGTGGTCAATACTTTTATTCTTTGTACTTAAGAATGTATTAAGAGGATTAATTTGAAGAGAGAAAAGGGTTACATAAAGGCCTTGCAAGCAAGCAAAATATTAGCATCTGTACACATATGTACATACATTTATGAGTACCTGAGCAGGGGATATTTAAAAAAAAAACTTACCTAAGAAGTATCATTTGTTGCCCTAGCAGAAAGCCCAGTTTCTCAGTGCCTTCACATTCCAGCAATACCGAATGCGGACAAGTATCAAGCTTATCATATTAACTGTTAAGCCCCTTTGACCTCTTCTTTGTTACTGTAATGCCTAGATGTTAAATTTCATAGGATAACTTATATGAAACTAAAAAACACCCAGGACACAAGTGCCAGTTCCTTCCAAATTTCACCTCAGGAGCTAAGTGCACATGTGTTTTCTTACAAACACTTGTAAGAAAAAACTCAGCACATTCTGTTTTAAAGAAAAGCAGCTTCAGAGAAGATCAGATGTATAATACTTCCTGCCCACTATTTCTCTGTTCCAATGAGTGCCATATAAGAAAAGTGAATATGTTTGAGTATGCCTTGCCCAGAGCTAACAAAAACCACACCTGTCTTCTTTGGGTTGACTTAGGCATGGACTTTTTTGACACTAGACCAAAAGTTCAGAGAGCAATACAATAATGCAATGAAACTTAAGGTTCCATATGCCAGCAACGTTTGCGCGGACTGCCCCCTTATTCCCTGCTCCGTGCAGCTGAGAACACCCAGAATTTGCAGGAAAGAGCACAGGTACAATACACATACAAACCATGGTCCTCATGTTTACTCATTCGACATGACTTCACACAAAATCACCCTCCCGATAAATACAGTTGCCAAAACACACAGCTCACACGCATTATTTCACAAACCACAACAGCTACTCATACCGCATAAGATATGCATGCCTGACTAGATGGGAACCTAACGTACAAAATCCCCCAGATGGCCGTTCACTTTCCAAACCTCGTTTTCAGGATGGGGGTCTCGAGGGGAACCAGCCCCTCTTGAGGGACCGTCTAGCACGCAAGCCCGGACGCCGACATTCTGCAAAAGCTCGGAGGAACGCCACTTCCGCTCTTTCTGCTAGAAAGCGGAGCGCCGCTACGACTGGGCCGTCCTCTCGCAGAGGCAGCAAATACCTGCCCGGCGGCGACGCAGCTGTACCGAAACCAACAATCAGCTGGGACAAGAGACTCTGGTACTAAAAGAGCATGCGCGGAGGCACGAACCACGGCCTACGACTCTCCCCACGTCGAGCCACACCCCGTTCTCTGATTGGCTCCTTTGCAGCCGACAGAGAAAATGTAGAATGGCCCACCGGTTATCAAAGATGAAACGTTCTTATTACTGTAAGGATGTCATCCTTTCTCAGCCAGGGTTCACGAAAGATTGTAAAAATATACAATCTTGTTATATAAAATCACACACCAAGTGACTTGATCCTTTCAATACTTTTAATACCATAATAATATATACATTATTTGGAAATAAGTGTGCCAAAATTGAAATAAATAGTACAATGTTACTGTTTTAACTCAGGGGTTCCTTGAGACATAATCTTTTATGCGCGGGTCCCTGAGGCGTTATTTCAAGTGCTCTTTCAGGATAAGGTTGACAAAGCCTGTTGTACAGAGTTACCTGACTGGGAATAAGATTTATTTGCTTCTTAATAGACCGATACAGAATTGCAGACCTTAGTTCAAAGACGCCCGCTGCCCTCTGGGGAGATGAGGACACTAAACCTAGTTTCTCCGTCAATTCCTCCGCGCAGAAGGAACGATACAATTAAACCGAGAAATGGAGGGCTGCACCTCTGTTCACTAGGGGGCTGAACTCTCAGAAGCGGTTCAAAACCTGTTTTGAGATTTCTTTCTTCCGCCGCCTTCTTCAGCCCGCCCCCTTCCAGCATATTTGCTGCGCTGGGGGGAACGGGGCGGCGTAGCTGCAGAAAGAGTCGCGTGTGACGGTAGCTCCGCCCAAGCTACACTGCGACCCTCCCATGCGCAGGCGAAAAAAACTTGGCCGTTTTCGTGGCCGGATTAATACTAACTATAGGAAGATAAATGGCCTTACTTTCAGTCCTTTAGCATTGTGTGTCTTTCCATTTCCAATCTTTTTTCTCTCATTTCTGGCACTCAGGACGTTGGGGTGAGGCTACTCGTTATCCTACTTGTTCGGATAAAAAGAGGGAGGGCTGCCTGCTATTAATGGAAAGAGTCCCATTTTTTTCTGTACCGATAAATCCATGCTTTTCTACAGGAGAAATTATTTACTTGCGATTCCTCGCTCAAGCTAGGTTGCAGCTGCTTTACACGATGTTGCCTGAGCAACAACATAGAGCTTCTCCTGTGCTTTGCAAGCATTATCGCGACGTTTTTGTTTTTGTTTTTTTCTTCTTTTTTTAAGAGAGGAAAGTAAGAGATTAAAAGTAAGTAAGAGAATTAAAATTAAAATTTTAAAAATAAAATTAAAATTAATTAAAAGAAAGTAAGAGGAAAGTAAGAAAGAAAGTAAGAGAGGAAAGTGCATGATGAGAAGGACATGTATTTTCGCAATTCCACTGTACCGCAGCGCCACCTTGTGCTTCACCGAAAACCAGGGACTGGTGCGTCTAAATCCATTGTTTTGTCCACCTGCTCTAAAGCTGTTTACCTGAAACTATGTTGCATTGTATTCAGTGGCCTTTTTTCTTGATAGTACATCTATCATCTCTGGTTGATTTACAAGTCTCTTTCAAGATCATCAAAGTGGAGAGAGTGCCAATGATGCTAGGTGGCCTATGAAAAGCGAGTTAGGGCAGGGCCAGGTAAGCAGATAGCTAATGGAAGAACCCGCTTTAGAAAGGATTTCCTCCCTAAAATAAACAAACATCTGAAAATAATACAACTATTAGCCATGGGATGGAATACTATAGTCCCCCCCACTCCCCTGAGCAGGGAGACATTCCCAGTGCAGTACAACTTCAATTTGTTTTCTTGAGTCTTAGACACCATTTGTGACATGAATTTTGTAATATCTGCTTTATTTACACAGATAAAGTGGGGCGGGGAGGTATTACAGAGGCCTTGCCTAATTGCCTTCAGCCAAATACAGTGGTACCTTGGCTCATGAACTTAATCCGTTCCAGGACTCTGGTCATGACCCAAATTGGTTGTGAGCCAAGTTAAATTTCCCCATAAGGTTCAATGTAAATAAGGTCCCTTCTGTAACTATTTTTTTAATCAGAAAAATGTGAAGCAAAGTGACATTGCGGCCATGTCCCTCCCCACACACACACACCCCGAGCATGAGTGCAGCCATCTCCCCCCACCCCAGCATGATCGTGATTGCACCCATCATCCCTGCACACGCCCGGCGTTCTGGGGGTGGGAGAGATGGGAGCAATTGTAGGTGCGCTCGGGGAGGAGGCGGGCACGATCACGGGTGCACTCGGGGGGGGGGGAAGATGGATGCGATCATGCTGGGGGGGAGATGGCCAAGATCATGGTTGCGCTCATGCAGGAAAGACGGGCGCAATCTTGGCCATCTCCCCTCTGCCCCCAGCATGATTGTGGCTGCCACCCAATGTGGAATTCACAACCTGAGTCAAAATTTTTATGAAATTTTTGTTTGCGACCAGATTTGGTTGTGAACTGAGGTGTTCGTGAGCCAACATACCACTGTAACAGACCCTAGCTGCCTCTTCTGAATGCACATTGCTGTTTTTATACACACACTTGCCCTTATTCCATGGGCTTCCACAAGTGACTGAAGCCCCATCGGTGAGGGTGTTCAAGAATAGGCTAGACATGCACATGGGAGGGATGTCGTGAGTGGAGCCGGCTGGAGCCAGGGGTCAGACTAGATGGCCTGGGAGGCCCCTTCTGACTTGCTCTGTTTCTATGTTATTAGCTTTCAGGTAGGAGGAAAGTTCTGAAGTCTTACTCAAGCAGTAAGAGATTGCCAGCTAACCATTAGATCCCATTACCAAAGTATTACATAACCATACTATGTTAAGCTACTGTGGAATTCTATGACAAGGTTCTGAGATGCCTAGATGGAGGGATTTACCTGAATTTCAGCAATGCCTTTGCCAAAGTGCCACATGATATCATGGTTGAGAAATTGAGGAATTTTTGGATAGACCAATGCACTGTCCAGTGGATTAGGCCATGGTTGACAGACTGAAAGCAGAGGGTAACTTTTAGAGGGGAATACTTGGATTGGCAGCCAGTGATGAGCAGGGTCCCCCAGGGCTCTGTCCTGGGACCAATCCAGTTCAATCTTTTCATCAGTGACCTGGAAGAGGGGGTGACCAGTCTGCTGATCAAATTCACAGATGATATTAAAATAGGGCATTGGTCACAACTGAGGAGCAGGTACTGTGGATCCAGAAGGATCTGGAGTAAGTGGGTGGGGGACAACAGGATGGCATTCAATGCGGTCTTGCACTTGGGGCATAGGAATGGGTGTCATAAGTACAAGATAGATGTCAAGTGGATGGCAAGCAGCACTTACAAAAAGGATTTTAGGGTGCTGGTCAACTGCAGGCTAAGCACGAGTCAGCAGCAGGATGCAGTTGTCAAGAGACTGAACGCCACCCTTGGATGCATAGCCAGAAGCATGGCTTCTAGATTGAGAGAGGTATTACTCCCACTCTATATGACTCTGGTGTGCCAGCAACTGGAGTGTTGTGTTCAGTTCTGGGTCCCACATTACAAGAGAGATTTAGCCAGGTTGGAATCAGTGCAGTGTAGGGCCACAAGGATGGTGGCTGGTTTGCAGAAGAAGCTATATGAGGCAAAACTGAGGGAGCTGGGTCTTTTCAGCCTGGAGAATAGGAGACTGCAAGGGGATCTGTTGGCAACATATAGGTACATGAGGGGGTGTCACACAGAGGTGGATCAAGTCCCCTTGACTGTTGGGGACAGGTGGGAGTATGGCAGAGGGCAGAATGCAAAGCAAGAGAGGCATGCTACCTGGGACACTCACCTTGGTGATTATGCTGAATGCACAGCCAACAAGCAGGGCAGCATCCCGGGAAGGAAATCGGAGCTTCCCTGTGTGGCATGAGGGCAACACAGGACAACAACTAAGTAGATGGGCCACACATGGCTGCCTCCATGGTCACTGTGCTAGAGGTGCTCCCTGTCTTTCCTACCGTGCTCCCTTACATCTCTTCCCATCATGGCAGTGGGATGGCTAGACATTAAAGTGTCCACACGGGCAGCAAAGCAAGGGAGCATGGAGATAGCAGTTGCTAGGCAGAAGAGGCCAACAGAAAATAGGGGCTGCAGCTGCAACCTCACTGGCAGAAACAGGGAAATCATGGAAAAAAACATGGCTACTGAAGTCACACATAATGACAAGCAATGGCAAAACATGGAGTCTCCATGGGCATTTATGTTTTTAATGTTTCCTTTATTGAAAGTTAAAGAAACACACGAACATTTACACATACATTGAACATTATCTGTATTCCTTTCCCCTTCCACTCCTAGTTCAAGTTAAATAAACTAAAGTCTAGTTTTTCAGGATGCATGTTGGTTATAAAGAAACTGTTACAACAACCATAATGACTTATAACTTGCTGGTACCATCCTCCCATATTCAATTATGTTGTTATATTCAATAAATGGTAACCAAGCAGCTTCATAAGAATCAAAAATTTGTTGGCCTCTCATGATCTATAATCTGAATGATAATTTTTCCATTACTGTGGTCTTCCATGCCAAATTATACCATTCATTCAAAACTCTAAATTTTATGTTTGATATTTATATATTTTCAACAAATACATTCAACAGGGGCAATTCAGAATCAATAGGTACTTCTAATTTTAAATCTGAGTAATCTTAGTGAAAAGCTGCTGTCCAGAATTTATTAATCTTACCACATTCCCACAACATGTGCTGCTAAGTCAGGGGTCGGCAACCCGCAGCTCCGGAGCCACACATGGCTCTTGAATCCCTCTGCTGCAGCTCCGTTGCTCAAAATTCGCGTCACAGCCGCCGATCTGCAACCTGCGCCAGCACAGCCACTGATCTGCAACCCACACTGATTTACTGAGCTTTCCCCCCCGGTAGGCCAACCATGGATAAATCGAAGAAAAGTTTATGAAGAAAACCGAATGTTTAATGATACGTGGGTAGATTAATTAGCTTTTACTGCTGACGAACTTATGGGGTTTAATGCATGCAGCCCTTTAGCACTGACTTTGACTCTGCAGGAAGCTGTTCTCCTATTCAAAATAAATGAAAGGAATCCCACTAGTTTATAATGTAAGATTAAAAACAACAGTTTTTAGTGACTGAACAAGAGCTGCAGCTAAATCATCATGAAGATATAGATCTACTTCCTTGTTTTAGGAAGTTTCTTATAAAAATTCCAGCAACATTATTACACTGGGAGAGGGATGTTTATTCAATATTTTACCAGACTATTATTTATATTTGTTGTATTGCAGAAACTCTACTTACTGTATGAAAGTATCAGTCCTTTTTTTATTAAGGTTGACAGCTGACTGCAACCTGCAGTACAAGTGATAAAAGGATGAGGGCACACAGAAGCAGACGGCATTTTTGGTTTGCTGCAGGTGGATAATTTAAGTTCGGCTTTTTATTTCATAAATATGAGGAGGACTCAAATAGACATTGAGTATTTTATTTGAAAGTAACCTTCAACCCAGCATCTTTTTTTTCGGAGTTCAAAATGTTTTTGTTGCATCCAGAAATAAAAAATTGTTTTCTCTGTAGCAGTTCATTGATTTCATAAATGCAACATACTATAATTTTTTTATACATAGCATAAAGATAAAAAATGATATATGCAGTGTTATCTTCATTTTAGTTGTCAAAAGGGTTTTGCGGCTCCTGGTGTTTTCTTTTCTGTGGGAAATGGGTCCAAATGGCTCTTTGAGTGTTAAAGGTTGCCGACCCCTGTGCTAGATGCCAACCACTTAATAAATACCAATTTTTCAGACTTAATAAATACCAATTTTCTAGGAGTCAGATACCAGATATGTATTATCTTCAGAGACATTTCTCTAATATTAGCAGATATAGAATTATAATATGGTGCTCTCCCCCAGATACTCATCCAAGCTGCATCATCAATAGAAGCAAAGTTTAATTACCCCCACTGCTTCAGACCACTTCTTTTGCTCTCATCTGAGTCCCAAAGTATCTTCTATAAAGTTGACACCACCCCTTTAATGCACCCCTATTATCAATTAATTTCTCAAAACTAGTTAACTGCCTGGTCTTTTACACCAAACTGCCTGGTTTTTTACACCCTTGCTAGAAAAGAGAGAATAATGAGTGTTAACCCATGTTCAACTGAACTCAGCACAAGTTTTCTTCTACCTGTGCTCTAGATGTTTCCCCTCTTGCTTCATTGCCGTCAACTCAAGTGTGGGCCAAAGAGCTGGCCTGGAAGGGAAGCTCAAGGGAAGAGCAAGCTTAGGTGCAATCATGTCATTCTGCATTCCGCAGAATGGCCTGGCCTTTGACAGAAACAGCAGCCATACTAACTGAAAACTCACCCAGAACCCTCTGGAAACCAACAGGGGCCATTTTAAAAGGTTCCCCACCTTCACAGAAGGGAAGGGGGCCGAGAGTCTAAACCTCAGCAGAAAGTGATCTGACCATGACAAGGGTGCTAATGTTAATCCCCCCACTTCCAGATCACCACCCTCCCGTCCAGTCAAGAAAACCAGATCTAATGTGTCCTTTTCTAGGTGTTAGGCCAATAACATGTTGAGACAGCCCTGTGGTTGTCATGGCAGCCATGAAGTCCTGAGCCACTCAGGATAAAGCAGCCTCAGCACAGAGGATAAGATCCCCCAGAACCATTATCAACACCAAGTCCAAGATCATCTCCATCACCTTAGACGGGGAATCTGATGGGCAGATCAGCAGAATCCCTAATCTGTTTTGAGTGCCCAGAACAAGATAAAAGCACTCAAGACTGCACTTGAGTGAACAGGAAGCCAGCCTGGCTTGCAGCAGCAGCAGCAGCAGCAGACCCAAGGGCAAGCTGCCAGGAGTAATTCAGTTGGGGGAAGAACCAGAAGTGGAGATCGCTGTGAGGTATGTAGCCCCTCTTCTTC
This sequence comes from Varanus salvator macromaculatus, assembly GCA_023646645.1. Taxonomy (NCBI): domain Eukaryota; kingdom Metazoa; phylum Chordata; class Lepidosauria; order Squamata; family Varanidae; genus Varanus; species Varanus salvator. Next base: position 17,699,970 of record JAIXND010000798.1, on the reverse strand, counting down.
TCAGCTCACTTGTTGATCCCACAACGCCATACCTCCCCCTGCTATATTTCTAAGCCAATCAATATTCTCGATTGCACCTTCTGACTTTATTTTTTTACCTCCAAGCATTTTTGTTTTTACATTTAGGGATGCAGTCTAAATCCAGTTGGAATGGTGGGGGTGGAGAGGTTTTACCCTTCTCTCTGATACATTTTTTCTATTTGCATGCCCCCACATTCTTATAAGCTCTAAAAAGCCCCTTGACACCAAAGATATAAATATCTGTATCCCCTCCCCACTGAAAATAAATAAGGGCAGAACAAGGACCTGGGCAGGAACAAGCCAAGGTGATTTAAACAGGAGAGAATGATGCAGGAGAAAAGTGAGTAACTCTTCCCCACTCTAATACCACTAGTTGGCAGGGTCCAAGGCTGGGACATGGGTAGCCAGAGACAAGGAAGATGCACCACAACAGAACCTGAGGCAAGACAGAGTCCAAATGTAAGGTTTGATGGCAAGTCTATCAGGAACCAGATGCACATATCAGGGCAGAACAAGAACCTGGTCAGGAACAAGCCAAACAGAGGTGCAGGTACTTTGTGTAGGATAACAGGGCCAGAGACATGGCATGACAGAATACCTGGCAAGCATCAAGACAGAATGTAAGCACTTGAGGCAGGATAACTTGGCAGGAGACATGAGGAACCAAATGCAGCAATGAGTAGGCAAGATGCAGGAGCTGAACCACAGCTAGCAGACAAACCTGCATTGACTGAAGCAGCATAATGAGACAGGATACATGACAAGGCAAGATACATGGCTGTCGTGCCTAACGACTCAGAAGAGTCGTTGGCACATGAAAGAGAGCGAGGAACTCCCAGGGAGTGTCAGGCTTTAGAGCAAGAGGATTTCTACTTGGTGCCCATAGCACAAATGCGCCCCCCCCAACCCGCACAGCCTGACTCTGACGAAGTTTTCTTGAGCCTGCAGGATCAGCTCAGCAGGCCGAGGGACGACCCGTTGCCATGGAAAATGCCCAGCTGAGGAGAAGACTTCAGCATTTGAGCCAATCAGAAGAGAGACAAAGTCAAAGAAGGAGGGAGAGGAGTTTATCTAGTCCCCGTAGGGAGGGACATACACGCAGGGTTAAAAGTACGTCATAAATCTAAGATAGGTCAGAAAGGAGGGGGCAACTGTGTTGCTTAGAACTACCATCCACAGCTCCTGTGCTATTTGTCATCTGTGCATCTTTAAGTTGTTTAGAATAAAAGGCTTTAAACTTTTATTGCCTGTATCTGTGTGAGTAATTAGGAAGAGTGCTTCGGCCTCACGACAATGGCATAGCAAGATATAGGTCAGACAAGAGGGAAACACAGCAGCAAGACAGCATGGCAAGGCAGGATACACGGCACGAACCAGGAAAGGTCAGGCAGGATGCAGGTACAAGAAAGACATGTATCACCATGGCCAGTTGTGAAAGGAGGCACTTGCTCTTATATAGCTTTCCCCCCAGAACTCCCAGCTTGCTCTCATCAGCAGAGTGAGAGCTCCAGCAGAGCCTAGGAATGCACCTGCAAGCATGGTGGTGGTGTTTGCATTCTGGCCACCAGAACAGTCCAGATCCTGACACTGGTCCAACCAGCCAAGACATTCTCACAGTTGTAAGGAGAGAAAAAACAAAAACAGTGGAATATCTAAATTGCAAACTGCCCATCAAATATTTGGTTTGACCTTACAAGATAACTGCCCCAATCATTAAGTAAAATTGGCTGTTACAAGAAGACATCTCACATTCCCAACAGCCTACATTTCCCCATGTCCATGTTTGGGAATCAGCTCTGTGTGAGGGGACTGAGAAAAGGGCAAATACTAGAAGAAAGGGTACAGGACTCCAAGAAAGCTTTGGCTGGAACTAATTTGTACGGTCGCATATTGGCACACCAATGGTAGCATGTTAGGCAAGGGGACACTGTGGCAGAGAAGGGGAAGAGTCCCAGGGCTCTCTGCATCTTCCTTTCCATTGAGTTCCTACAATTACCTGGGCAATTACTATATTTATTATTTATTTATTTATTAAAACATTTATAGGCCGCCCCATCGCATCAAAGCCTCGGGGCGGCTTACAACAATTAAAATACAATATAATAAAATACAATAAAAACATAAAAATCTAAACAATAAACACTATATCCCTCCCCCCTCAGTGCATCTCGGCGGCAGCAACAACAACAACAACCACAAAAAAAAAAAAAACCTCAGATCATTCACATTTTTTGTTTTTTGATAATTCTTGATGCATTTTATTGAGTGCTGTCCAAGACTGCATTAATAGAAGTCCAGGGATAGCTACCCATATGCCATTAAAAAATACCAAATACACCCACAGATAAAGCCAGTTACTGGTGTTCAAATTTGGGCTTCCTGTGAGCCACTCTGGACAAAAGGTCATCCATCCACCATATAATTCACAAATGCACAATGTAATCTGCACAAAGTGTCTGCAAGAAATAGAATGAAATTAGAACCATACATCTGAAACACACATAAAACAAATTGCATTTCAATAGTTTGACAAGCCAAGGTAACTAATCATCATTTCAACATTTCATATTAGAAGTGTGGGAAAATCCTTTATACCTAAAAATATTACAAATAGTAATTCTAATTTGAAACAATTTTCTGTCCTTCAAGAATATATCTGTTGAAAAATAATAACTTTATTTCAGTATACGTTTGGGGAAAAAAGGCACGGCGCTGGCCTGTAACAAGTTCTTTGAGTGGCTGTCTGTTCATATGGGACTCTGTCCCTGTGCAGCGCAAGTTTCAGAACCTTCTATCTAGGTAATGAAACATTTTGGTAGGAGGCCTGCCTCTGCAGATGCCTAACCAGCACAAATGTCATCCAAGTGAAATAAAACACAATACCTGAAAGAGGAAGAGGGCTAAAGACAGAAGAAGTGGGGGAGAAAAGGATGGGGAGAAATGCTTAACTTTTCAAAGGAGTGAAAAAGGACATTCTAATAATGCAACTGCCACACCAGTCAACAGTGAAGTGCATAGGAATGCATGTGATCTGAGAAATGGAAGTGGGTCTCCCACCAAACTATGTTCTAGAATTTTTGGAAGCTTGTGCAGACACAAGCTGCATACCTGTCACTGCAACAAGACTATGAAAAAACAAAAAACTAGATTTCAAAGGTAGGTATAAACTGATTACAGATACTTTAATATGAAAAGATGACAATACAGGCATTCCCTCTTTTCCACATTTTTAGTAATTCCTCCTCAGTAAAATAATTGTATTAGAATGCCAAGAATTTGAGCTTTCAGTGTAACTTTTAAAGATAAATTCAAGCTATACTTGATAGAAATAAACATGCTGACAGAAAACTGCAATACTGCATTTAAAGATTCACACAATTTTATTACCTTCTCAAAGTTTGAAATTCAGCTGTTGATTTTCGGGCACTATTTTTGAACATTTGAACTCACATCCCCCAAGCACCAGTCCTATAAAATCTGCTTATTTACCTTTGACTTTGTTTCTGGAGATCATAGAATCATACAATAGTAGAGCTGAAGGGGGTTAAGACAGTAGGTCCACTCCTCTGCTCAATGCAGGATCCAAGTTAAAGCATCTTTAACAGATCTTGAATGTCTCCAGTGTGGGACAGCACATGAGCTCCCTACATAATATCATTCAATTTCTAGCATTGTACCAGACAAAACATAAATGTAATATGAATGCTTTTTACAAGACTACAAGTTTATATCCCCTCTTGGAAGCACACCTTAATGTGGGAAGAAGGTTTCAGAATGTCAGAGAAGCTGAGAGCAGTGCCACCATGAGACCAGACTCTCTCACTGGGGTGGTCTCCTAGCATGGTCATCCAAGAAGGAATGGTCAAAGCAGAGACACCAGATGCATTCACCTTCTTCAGGAGCAAGGGTCACATCAGCAGAAGAGAAACTTTTGAAGGGTGGCTACTGGGCAGCAGCTGAAGGCAACACTGGTGGAGAATCTTTTACAGACAATGGCAGTGACACTTCAACTAACTTTGATTAGTACTGCTCAGACAAAGGCTATAGTAAAACTCTTCTAAATTTTCTTACCTTGAGAACCCTGTGGTGAAACAATCCAAAATGAAACAAGAGAAAATGCCAGAAGATGAGATTCCCAGATTGGAAGGCACTCTAGAAACTACTGGGAAACACCGGAGTATAACTACAGATATTGCTGCCATTAATGAACAACTAGATCAAAGCCAAAAGGATGTGTTCTAGTGTTCAATTCCTACTTTGACTCAGTTTTCTCCCAAAAACAGGTCTATGATCCCCATGGCAGAAAAAAAATGCAAGCTGAAAGAACAGGATGGAAGTTTGAGATTGAAAGGTAAATGGCCAAGAATAAGCTAATTGGGTTGAATGAGTTCATGTCTCCAAGGTCTGATGAGCCACATCCTACAGTAAAACAGTTACTAGAGAAGAACTCCCAGTAGGCATCTATTATCTCTGAGAAAGCATGGAGGACAGGTGACTGAAAGGGCTAATGCCCCTATCTTCAAAAAGGGCAAAATACAGAATCCTGGGAACTGCAGCCCAGTTAGATTGACTTTCCCTGGGAAAATTCTGGGAGTGGATAATAAAGAAGTCAGTCTGTATGCACCTTAATGGCAATGAAGTAATTACTAGAATCTAGCATGAATCTAGAATGAATCCAGAACAAGTCCAGGCCTATAAATATTTTAATAAAATAAAAAAATAAAAAAAAGTCTTGCCAAACTAATTTGATACCATTTTTTGATCAGGTAATCTTCCAGATTGTTACAGCAGTACAGCAATGCATCCAATTACCTAGGGCAGTTGTGGGCTTTCCCACACTTGGAGGCATTCAAGAGGCAGTTGGACAGCCATCAGTTGGAAATGCTTTAACTTGGAGTCCTGCATTGAGCAATGGATTGAACTCGATGCCTGTGTAGGCTTCTTCCAACTTTACTATGATTCTGTGATTTGCAGCTTGAAATCCACATCATTTTTCTAGCTGTCATTTGGTTTGACAATTCTGTGACCTGTAGAACTTTTTTCTGACTTATCATCCACAGGCTGCACTCAGAAAGAATAAATGCATATGTGACTAAATGAATTAATTTTATGTAAAAAATGAAAGTGAAGAGGAATGAATTGATGAGGGTGAAAGAGAGCATAAAAGTTGGTTTGAAACTCAACATTAAGAAAACTAAAATCATGGCATTCAGTCCTATCACTTCCTGGCAAATGAATGGGGAAGAAATGGAGGTAGTGACAGATTTTATTTTCTTGGGCTCCAAGATCACTGCAAACAGTGACTGCAGCCAAGAAATTAAAAGACTCTTGCTCCTTTGGATGAAAGCTATGGCAAAACTAGACAGCATACTAAAAAGCAGAGGCATCATCCTGCCAACAAAAATTTGTATAGTCAAAGCTATGGTTTTCCCAGTTGTAATGTATGGCTTTGAGAATTGGGCCAAAAGGAAGGCTGAGCACTGAAGAACTGACACTTTTGAATTGCGTTGTTGGAGAAGACTCCTGAAAGTCCCTTGGACTGCAAAGAAATCAAATCAGTCAGTCCTTAAGAAAATCAACCCTGACTGTTCTTTAGAAGGACAGATACTGAAGCTGAATACTTTGGACACCTAATGAGAAGGAGAGACTCATTGGAGAAGACCCTGATGCTGGGAATGATTGAAGGAAAAGGGAGAAGGGGATGGCAGGGGTTGACTTGGCTGGATGGGGTCACTTGGGCAGTGAGGGATGGGTGGACTCTGGGGGATGGTGGAGGATAGGAGAGCCTGGAGGAATGTTGTCCATGAGGTTGCGAAGGGTTGGGCATGACTTTGTGACTAAACAACAACAAAAATACGTACCGATAATACTTTTGTTTGAGAATAGCATAGATGAGAATCAATGCTAAGAGGCCATCCAGAAAAACTGTTAGTATTTCCAGTGAGAGAACAGTAGGATCAGAGTGTAGCCACCTTGCATCTGCTTTGCCATATTCCTTCCCTATAATTGATGAACATTTATTAGTTTGTTGTTTATAATTCATGAATCAGCATAAATTAAACATCAGAAAGGAACAGGAAAAAGGAGAGCAACAGGCAATATTGTTCTTCTAGTCTTCACCACAATGTAAGAAACAGGTTGGGTATAGGAGTTCACTACAAGGGGGCACCTTTATTCATCCTGCAAACAACATTAGAACCTGCCAAATCCCAGCGTTGGCTTCTCGTTGTTGCCTGTAAAAGTTCTCCTGTATTCAAAGCTACAGGCTTTTAGACCTATAACTGGGAAAACATTTTGAAATATTCAGATACAGGAGACAATAAAGCTTTTCTTTGATTATTTAAGCATATGGAGATACTCTCAATATCAAGGGAAATATTAATTATATTGTATAGTGATGTGCCATGATATTTAAGTTTAACAGAAGGTTTGTCAGGAATTTATCAAACTGGAGAATTTATCAACAGGAGATGGAGAAGCACACCCGGGCAGAACAGCAGACAAAGGCTTATGCACCACAACAGACAGCAGCTTTAACAGTGCCCAAGAATGGTCTTCCAAAAAACACAGGAAAAAGCTTGAGTATAAAGCACAAGGTCTTCAATGTCTATACACAAATGCCTGGAGTACAGGAAACAAACAGCATGAACTTGAACTCATAATACAGGAGGGTGAATATGACCTGATAAGTATAACTAAAACTTGGTGGGATGACGGCCATGACTGGAATTCAGCGACTGAAGGATATAACTTGCTCAAGAAGAACAGAAGCAACAGAAAGGGAGGTGGAGTTGCACTATATAATAAAGATACATTATCTGTGCACAGAAAAGCAGAAGGAGGTCCTTAGTTGCTCTACTGAGAGCATCTGGATTAATATAAATGGGATAGGATAGAAAAGTGAGAGGGTCTTCAGAAAAGCCTTGTTAAAAAATCAACACTGAAGATATCTTATGGCCACCCCTTTTTCCAAGATATCAAATGGCCATTAAAACCAGCAGTAGAATAAAATACCAAAGCACTAGTTATTAAAATAGCTGGAAGAGTAAGAAGCAAATGTAGAAAAGTGTGAGCCATTTTTTTTTACAGGAGCTACATGTCATAATTCTGGAACATTTAAAAGTGTGCACGGGCAGGGAGGACAGGTATATACAGTTTTTTAGAAGGTCGTGTCCATATAAGCAAAGAAAACAACAACAACAACCTCTATTAGGCTCCCAGCTATCCTATACATGACAAAGTAAAGAGAAAAATAAATGTCTAAGTAGCTTCTTGCAGTCAGTGCCCATGAGCAACTCCCGATGGGCTCTAGCAGCATTGCAGTTGAGTTAGGACATTTCAGATCTATGAAAGTCAGCAAGTATGTCCTTGGGCAAGCCTGACTAAAAAACCTTAAAAATTCAAAAATGCAAAAAGCAAAAGTTGTGCACATCTTTTTAAAAAAGGGGTGATAAGTGGCAGCACCTCTGATATGCCACTTAGACACTTGGAAGGAGCTGTTGATAGCTGTCAAATCAGAGATCGTTTTTCATGATCTCAAAAATTAGGGTAAAGGGAACAAGAGAGTTTCAGCAAGCAGAAAATGGTTTCTGATTGCAGCTGGGGGAAGGCAAGCAAGTCCATCTTACAATGGAATCTCCTGAGATACCTGGAGGATCAAGGGGGAGGAAGGGAGCAAACAACCAGCAATGAGTCTGAAGGGCACCTCGTACTTGTCTACACAACAATCAATCCATTCTGGTTGATTGTCAGGGTGGGTTGTCCAGCCATGAAAGTTCACCCACTTTCAAACAATAGGCTTAGTACTCTGGGTTTTAAAGAGAGCATAAAAGCAGCCATGCTGGGCATACCTAGGAAAGCAGTCTGTTCACAAAGTGACCAAGCAGTTGTCCATGGGAAATGCATACGCAGATGAGTATGATAGCATACTCCTGCCCATGTTTTCTTGCCTCTGATCTGGAGGTAGCATATAGCCATTCAAGTCCTTTAGCCCCTAGTAGCCTTATCCTCCAATCTCCTTTTAAAATTGTCGGCATTGGGGGCTATCACTGGATCCATCTTCTAAAATTTAGCATAGCAATGTTTAAGCCAAAATATAACAACTTCTAATGATTTCTACATTGTCTGCAGAATATTCAAATGTACAGCTTGAAAGCAGGTTTCTTTTTCATTTTCAGAATGAAAATACTTACATAGTGAAGCCAGTATGCTGTCTGATTTTTCAACGCTTTCCATCACAGACAGGTAAATAAATGAGCCTTCCTGTGGACAAAAAGCAAATAACCTATTACTCAGTGGCATGTCTGTTACTAGTGCTGTGTGTGTGCATAGCACACTATACATCTGTGATGTCCATGTCAACAGAAAATGATCACCCAACATTATGGTTTGGCAGATTTATTTCCATCACAACAGTGCCTATTTCAAGGCACCAAGAATAGAAAGGAAGAAAGTAAAGGAGTCCTAATGAGGTGAGAACCTGAATTGCTCCTGCTCACCCCAGAAATGAGAGATGTTTTATTACTTCTGAAATATTGCGGATTGTAGCCCATTTACTTTGTCCCATAAAACTTCATGAATGCTACTGACAACAAAGCCAGCTCCATCTACCTAAATTAATGTGCCCAGTTCCATACTGGCCTTTGGGTGGGGACTGCAACACTGCAGGCAGGCTAAAAATAGATCTCCAGCTGTTTTAGACTTCATTTCCCAGAAGCCTCTACTAGCATGGCCAGTGGTCAGGAATGTTTGTAGCTGAAAGCCAAAGCATATGAGGATCTATTTTCTGCCAGCTCCTGTTCTCTAGTACAGTTCCTTGTCACATCAAAATTTCAGAAGCTATGGTTCATGAGCTCCCACCATACAATTCTGGACTTCTGTTATTTTAGTCGCATGTGAGAGAGCTATGCTGAACCGAAGCAAAGGAAAATATTCTGCCAATGGAAAAAGTTAAGGGTGTTACTGAGTCCATGGAGGAATAGGAAAGTCCCAGGTCTAGATCATTTTCCTATAGAATGGTTTATGGAAAATTTAGATTTTAATGTTTAATTTAATTGTGTTGTAAGCCGCCCCGAGGCTTGTGGCAAGGGGCGGCCTATAAATCTGTAAATAAATAAAAAAATAAAATAAATAAAAAATAAAAAAAATAAATTTTAACTCTTAAACTTTTCTGTCTTTATCATACAGCTTTTAAAGAGGGATTTTACCAGTCTTGTTGAAAAGTTATGTAAGTTCAGAAAAAAAAACCCTTTAGTTTTTGCAAGCTCACATTTGTACAGTACAGCTTGTAGATGCAGGAGAGCCCTAACTTTCCTTATTCTTGTTGGTAAAGCTTCAGTCATGCTTTTTAGTCTCAAAATGACCCTTATTGAGTCTTGTAATATGATGCCTCTTATTATTGTATTGGAGAACTGGCTAAGGACTCCTTAGGGAAGGAAGGGTTAACCCTGGGTATGGAGGCCCAGCCATCTCGGTCAGGTAGAAAACCAGGGGCCAAGGCCTTGGGAGGCTTGATAGTGATGGGAATGCACAAAGCCCTTAATTACTTCCAAAGACAGAACCATTCACACAACCCCTCCCCAGCCTGCAGGGCTGGAGATTTCAGGTGTAAAAGGTACACCATTCTTACCTGGATATGATCAGATGTCACCCCATGACTCATTTGTTTACTCTAACTGGATAAAAGCAGGGAGCTGGGACAGATTGGGATTCCTCTTTGAGAAGTTCTCTGTTGCTGCCACAGGCTCTGCCAAGAAATGCTGTGCTATTCTGCAAGGGCTATGATGGGTATTGTATACTGTATTAGCAGTAGGAACAGCTGGCTTTGCTATTTTATGTCCAAGGAGGCCAACTGGCCTGGGGGTCTTAAGGGGAGTTAATCAGTGTGAGTCCAGTGAAAATGCTGCTCTTGAATTCCTTGTTCCCTTCCCTAACCTCATTGTTGTGTGTGTTGTATGTTATAGTGTTCTAAGCCCATCCACCCCTATATTGTCTATATGGTCTATTAATAAATCTGTTTTTTCCCAAGCTTCAATTCATTGTGCTGAATCCAGGGTCTGGCTCCAGGATTTGGAGGTCCAAGGAAAAGGGACAGGAAAGTAAACCCTGGCAGCTGCTGGGAGGTTAGGGCTCGGGGTGGCTGATTATTATAGTTATCTCTGAAATAATGCGGCAAATTTTGGAAGCGATACTTCTATTAGTGCAGCCCAAAATAGCATTTGTCATGTTTGGAGCTGCATCACATTGTTAGCTCATACTTAGCTCATGATCTATAACAAGCCCAAGATCCTTCTCATTTGGGGTATATATAGGCAGTTTACATATAAAATTGGAAATTGTGCATAAGGATACATATAAAATGGCTTTATACACAGATAATAATGTGATACTTATCACTAGGCTAGAGTAAAATGAATAGAACTGATACCTTTAGTACTCTTTTAAGTTATTTTATTAATCGGTCAAAATCTGATTTAATGCCTGTAGGTAACATTAATAAAGTTACTAACACAGCAACCCAATGGCTGCTGGACAGTGGCTGGTTCACACGTCTTGACAAACAGTCCTGCATGGTTTCCATGGTGCAGGTTTTTGCTCAGAGGTGCCTGATGGATGATTTCTACACTAGTGGGGTTTCCACTCTCCACACTCAGTCCTCTCACTATTGGCATGTATCCTATCAGGTAGATACTGTGCCAGCTGCCATACTTAACAGCAGAACGCTGTGATAGCAGATGGATGATGCAACACACCATTCTGTGCAAGAAGCCACTGTAGCTTGTGATGTCATGTAAACCCACTCCATATCGAAATGACCACACAACTTTCTGGATTCTCTGAAGATGGTAAATCACTCTGACATTATAGGGAGATCTATACTTGGATTCCCCTTCTGCCCAGAGCCAGTGAAGAAAGAGCCATGCTGGTTGCTTCCCTCAGGTGGAAAGGGCTCAGATTACAGGACTCTGAGGGGTGGGGCAGAGACCAGCACTGCCAAGATACAACATATCCTGCTGACACGTAGCCTCCTTCTCTCTTACTCAAAGCACATAAATTGACTAAAATTGTCCAGCTAAATATTTTGTAGGGCAAGAGGAGCACAGAGGCAATCACTGCTTCTGTGATGTCATATCATGCATAGGATGGCCATAATCCTAAGATATTATAAATCACAGAATAGCAGATTCATAGAATCATACAACAGTAGAGGTGAAAATAGCTAATAAGGCTATTGGGTCCAACCTCTTGCTAAATGCAGGTCTCCAAGTTAAAGTATCTCTAACAGATTCTCTCCAGCTGCATCTTGAATGCCTCCAATGGTAACTGGTTATACTGCTCTAACATTCAGAAAGTTTTTCCTGATGCTCAGCCAGAACCTGACCCTCCTCTGTGTGGCACACTTTCAAGTACTTAAAAGAGAGCTATCATATAGAAACATAGAAAACATAGAAAAAGAGCGAGTCAGAAGGGGCCTCCCGGGCCATCTAGTCTGACCTCCGGCACCAGCCGGCTCTGCTCATGACATGCCCACCATGTGCATGTCCAGCCTGTCTTTGAACACCCTCACTGATGGGGCCTCAACGACCTCTCGTGGAAGCCCATTCCACGCCCTTGGGGTCCTGACTGTCAGGAAGTGCTTCCTGGCATCCAAAATGAACCTTGGCTCCCTGAGCTTTGCTCCATTGGAGCGCGTCCTGCCTTCCTCTGCAGGGGAGAACAGGCCTCTCCCCATCTCCATGTGACAGCCCCTTACATACCTGTATGTTGCCAACATATCCCCTCTGAGTCTCCTCTTCTCCAAGCTGAAGAGACCCAGTTCCCTCAGTCTTGCCTCATACGGCATCCCCTGCAAACCAGCCACCATCCTTGTGGCCCTACGCTGCACTGACTCCAACCTGGCTATATCCTTTCTGTAATGAGGGGCCCAAAACTGAACACAATACTCCAGTTGCAGGCGCACCAGAGTCGTGTAGAGTGGTAGTAATACCTCTCTTGATCTAGAAGCCACACTTCTGGCTATGCAGCCAAGGGTGGCATTCGCCCTCTTGACCACCGCATCCCACTGCTGACTCATGTTTAGCCTGCGGTCAACCAGTACCCCGAGGTCCCTTTCACAAGTGCTGCTCTCCAGCCACTTGTCACCTAACCTGTACTTATGACAGCTATTCTTATGCCCCAAGTGCAAGACCTTGCACTTCTCCACATTGAACGCCATCCTGTTGTCTCCTGCCCACTTCCATAGTCTGTCCAGATCCTTTTGGATCTGGTGTATCTGCTCCTCAGTTGTGGCCACTGCTCCAGTTTTAGTGTCTGTGAATTTGATCAGCAGACTGTTCACCCCTTCTTCCATGTCGTTAATGAAAAGATTAAACAGGATCGGCCCCAGGACAGAGCCCTGGGGGACCCCGCTTGTCACTGGCTGCCATCCCGACGATTCCCCGCTAATGGTTACCTTCTGCATATCTCCACTGTCTTCTCTTCTCCAGGCTAAGCATGTTCAGTTCTTTCAGTTCTCCCTCTGAAGTGTCTGATCCTGCCTAATCAGGGAAGCTAAGCAGGGTCAGGCCTAGTTGAAATCTGAATGGGTGACTTAAATGTTGTGAACCAACCAGAGCGCTTCAGCTACAGGCAGTGTAGACATGAACATCGACATCAACATCATCATCATCATCATCATCTTTGTTTCCACAGCTTCCACAGCAGTCTTCCACAGATTTGTTTCCAGTCATCTTGTTGCCCTTCTCTGAACCTTTTCCAGTTCGTCTACATCTTTCTTAAAATGTGGTGCCAAGAACAGGACACCATGCTTAAGAAGGGTACTTCATGTGATGTGAAGTTGATAATGCTATTACTATATTACAAAGCAGCATTTGCTTTTTTTTTTTTTTTGCAGCCACAGCTTGTGGTCTACAACAGGATCCTTCTTACATGTAGTATTGCTGAACCAAGTATTCCTCATCTTGTAACAATGCATTTCAATGCAAAGCTGATTATCATAGAAACATGGAAACAGAGTGAGTCAGAAGGGGCCTCCTGGGCCATCTAGTCTGACCCCTGGCTCCAGCTGGCTCCACTCACATGCCCACCATGTGCATGTCCAGCTGATCTTTGAACACCCTCACCAATGGGGCCCCAACCATCTCCCGTGGAAGCCCATTCCATACCCGCGGGGTCCTGACTGTCAGGAAGTGCTTCCTGGCATCCAAATGGAACCTTGGCTCCCTGAGCTTTGCTCCGTTGGAGCGCATCCTGCCTTCCTCTGCAGGGGAGAACAGGTCACTACACATCTCCATGTGACACCCCCTCACACACCTGTATGTCGCCAACAGATCCCCTCTGAGTCTTCTCCTCTCCAAGCTGAAGAGACCCAGTTCCCTCAGTCTCGCCTCATACCCCATTCCCTGCAAACTGGCCACCAACCTTGTGGCCCTACGCTGCACTGATCATTCCCTGCAATGATCATTTTCATCATCCAAGTCATTAATAAAAATGTTGAAGAGTACTGGGCCCAGGACTGAGCCTCACAGCCCCTACTCATTACACCTCTCCAGTATGAGAAGGTGCCACTGAGAAACACTCTCTGTGTTTGAGTCTGTAGCCAACTGTGGATTCACCTGATAGCTGCTTCATCTAGCCCAATTTTTGTTAGTTTCCTGATCAGAAAGTCATGGGGCACACTTTGTCAAAAGCTTTGCTGAAGTCAAGATAATTCATGTCTACAGCATTTCCACAGTCCACAAGGGCAGTTACTTGATCAAATAAACAAGAGGAGTGCAATCTAGCACGACTTGTTCTTGATAAATCCATGCTGGCTTCTAGTAATTACTCCATTGTCTTCAAGGTGCTTATAGACTGACTTTATTAGCGGCTCCAGGATTTTCCAAGGGATTGATGGCAGACTAACTGGTCTCCAGTTCCTAAGAGACCTCCTCTAGTCATCTGGCACTTAACCTTCCATGATTTCTTGAAGATAACACTTTGGGGAATTCTTCTCCAGTAACTTTATTATGTTACTTGTAGGATGCAGCTCATCAGGCCCTGAAGATATGAACTCTTTCAAGGAAATAGGTGTTCCTTGACCATTTGTCTATTAATCTCCAGCTGCAATCCTGCCACTTCAGCTTGTACTTTGCCTTTGCCAAGGAATCCTAGACCGTCCTAGGAGAAGAAAGACCCAAAATAAGAATCGAGCACTTTTGCCTTTTATTACCTTTTGCCATCCTCGAGTTGAACTACCACTTCTTTCCTCTTTTACTTTCCTTTCTCATTTCCTCTTTTACTATATGTATATATCTGAAGAAGGCTTTTTGTTGCTTTTAGCATCCCTATCTTTTCTGTCTCTTTAGAATTTCCTTTTTTAAAAAATCCCATTCATCTTGGACTCCGTTTCCAGTTAAAGTTACTTGCCATGGGACCTTACCTATTCTTGTTCTTAGTTTATTAAAATTGTCTTTCCTAAAATCTAGGATTCTTGTTTGACTGCACTGGGCTTTTGCTTGTACAGTGGTACCTCAGCTCATGAACACCTCAGTTCACGACCAAATCAGGTTGCAAGCAAAAATTTCCTAAAAATTTTGATTCAGGTTGTGAACTCCGCATTGGGTGGTGATTGCGATCGTGGCCATCTCCCCACCCCCGAGTGGGGAGATGGCTGCGATCGTACTAGGGATGGGGGGGGGGGAGATGGCCGTGATCGCACCCATCTTTCCTGCATGAGCACGCCCATGATTGCGCCCGTCTTTCCTGCACAAGTGCTACCACGATCTTGGCCATCTCTCCCCCCCAGCACAATCACACCAATCTCTCCCCCCCAGCGCACCCGCGTTTGCACCCGTCTCTCCCCACCAGCACGCCCGCAATCATGCCTGTCTCTCCCCCTCCCCCAGCACGCTGGGATGATGGGCACATGCAGAGATGATAAGCGTGATTCCAGTCGTGCTGGGGGGGGGTGGGGAGATGGCCGCGATCTTTGTTGTTTTTTGTCACTTTGCTTCACATTATTCTGATTAAAAAAGTTACAGAATGGATTAACCTTATTTACATTGAACCTTATGGAGAAATTTAACTTGGCTCATGACCAATTTGGGTCATGACCAGAGTCCTGGAATGGATTAAGTTTGTGAGCCAAGGTACCACTGTATTAGAATAAGGAATTCAAGAATGACACAGTCACTTTTCCCAGGATAGTTTTATTTAAATCAAATTTGATTTAAATCATTATTTAAATCACTAGTCAGTAAGGCTTGATTTAAATCCAAATCATTCCTGTTGGTCACCACCTTCATAGACAGGCATGTACCTAGAGCATTTCTCTTTCCCTTTTTATTCTTCCTCTTAGTACAGGGATAGATGAGAATCTGGACATCAAAATTCTTGAGTTTTCTCCCCAACTTCAAATCCCATTTTTAAAGTTCTGATTGGCGATACTTGTTCCCACGTGGATGCAAGGGGATATAAGCCAGTGCAGTGTTTTTGGTTTTTTGCAACCCCTTAGTCACATCTCTCATATTTGTTCCAGGGAGACAACATACCTGGTAAGCCCATACACAAGTTTCAATCCCACACAGCAGAGTCTCCCACAACTATTAATCATTTTGTTGTTGTTGCCCTTGGTTTTGTTGCCTTTGCTTGTCTGACCTTCAGCCCCTTGCTTGATGTTGCACAGGGTAGTTCTTCCTTTGCTGGCCGTGTTCTGGTCTCATCATCCTCCAGTACACTGGTACCTTGGCTCACAAACTTAATCCTTTCCAGGTCTCTGGTTGTGACCCAAATTGGTCGTGAGCCAAGTCAAATTTCCCCATAAGGTTCAATGTAAATAAGGTTAATCCGTTCTGTAACTATTTTTTTTAATCACAAAAATTTGAAGCAATGTGACAAAGTACAACAAAGATCGCGGCCATCTCCCCCACCCCCCCGAGCACGACCGCAGCAATCTCCCCCCACACCCAAGCATGACCATGATCGTGCTCGTGTTCCCGATTTGGTCATGAACTGAGGCATTCTTGAGCCGAAGTACCATTATCATAGTTTCACTAATTCCACTGGTGCAAAGCATCTTCTAGTTCTTCCACTCCTAACTATTAGCCTTTTCCAGGGCGTTTCCTCTACTTCATTTTCCCTTGCCTCAGGATTCTCTTTTGCCTCAGTTTGCTCTTGTTCTTCCAAGTCCTGTATTTCACTCTGCTGTTGTATTTTCCCCACTCTAAGCACTGCTCTTTTCTCTTATTTCCTTGAGGGTAAACACTCAGTCCTGCAGTACTCTCACTTTTCCTTTCAACAGAACAACCAACTTGCACTTGTTGCACAAACAGGCCATGCTTATCTCAAATAAAAAGCCCACCCTTGCAGATTACATTGTAAGTCCGCAACTGTACCAGGTCTGGCATCTCTAAATAGAAAACTCTTCAAAGATACAGTCAGAGCAAAGAGAGGAGATGGAGTACAATTACATGTTGTTAGATAAATGTGGCCAAGCAGTTCTATTTTACCCAATCTAAGTAAATGTATCCATATAGCAAGATACAGGGTTAATTGATCTAAACAAGGCGGCTCAGAACAAACGGACGTGAAGAAATGGCAGGACCAATTGAGTCCTCCTTCTCTCTGAACAACGCGCAAGCAATCCTCAAGTGCAGGGTGGCAAGACAGCCTCGAGATAATACAAGCAGCAGAAGTATCTCTTGTGAGCACGGAAGCTTCTTCCCTTCCCAGCAGAGGTTCCGCGCTCCCTTCTCCCCGCCTCTCTCACCAGGGCGCCGTGGACCAGCACGTCGGAGCAGAGCCAGCTCAAGACCCAGCAATCCACCCGGGTGGCCGCGTTGCGTCGGCCCAGCCGCTGGCCCGAGGCCCAGCCCAAGCCTAGCAGGACCGCACACACTGCCAGGGAGATTCCCGACGCCCCGCTGAACTGCCAAGGGGGAGCCGCTGCCTCGGCGCGAAGCTGGCCAGCAGCCGCCATGGCCAGCAGCGGAGGCGAAGACAGCCACGGCCTTGAGCAACTGCGCCCCTTACTGGGCAGCGGCCGCCCTTCAGTTACACATCATTTCCTCCCGCTCCGCGCCTCCGAGACGGAAGCAGCCGCCTCCTACAGCGGTCCGCTCAGGGAAGTTGGAGATGGGGGTGGCTGTGCAGAGGAGGGAGAAGGAGTGGTGCGAGAGCACAGCCCAAGAGAAACGGATGTAGTCCGCTGAAGTAGGGACTTCGGGGTGAGGAAAGGAACGATAGCCAAATAACCCAGGCGCCTAGCTGGGATCTTCCCGATGGTCAGCTGTAACCTGGCTTCCTGTAACTTGAGCGTGTTAGCCTGTGTCCGGCACTCTGCAGTGATCGAGAAGAGATCCTGTCCTTTCTCTTCGTGACATTTCAAGTCCTTGAAGAGTGCTATCCTATCTCCCCTCAGTATTCTCAAGGCTACACACTCCCTGTTCTTACAATCTCTCTTCGTAGTGCTTTGTTTCCGTTTTTGGATCATCCTTGTTGCCTTTCTCTGAATCCTTTCCACCTTGTCTGCATCTTTCTTAAACTCTGGTGTCCAGAATGGGATGCAGTACTCCAGATGAGGCCAAATCAGTGCTGAGTAAAGGGAACCAGTACCTCATGTGATTTGAAAGTAATCCTATTAATGCAGCCTAAAAAGGCATTTGCCCTTTTTGCAGCCACATCACATTGTTGACTCACATTCAGCTTGTTATCTACAATTCCAAGCTCCTTCTCACTTGTAGTATTCTTGAACCAAATATTCCCCATCTTGTAATGATGCATTTGGTTTCTTTTCTCTAGGTGCAGCACATGGCATTCTTCCCTGTTGAATATTCATCCCAGCACTCACCTTGAATCTTGTTTCTGTCTTACAGGGTATTAGTTATTCCAGTGAGTTTTGTGTCATCTGCAAATGTGATCACCATTCCCTGCACTTCCTCATCTAAATCATTAATAAAAATGTTGAAGAGTGCTGGGCCCAGGAGTGAAGCCTAAAATACCCCACTTGTTACCTCTCTCCAATCTGAGAAAGTGCCATCGATGAACACTCTGAGTTTGATTCTGTAGCCAACTGTGGATCCACCTGATAGTTGTTCTATCTAGCCCACTTTGAGCTGGCTTGCTAATCAGAAGATCATGGAGCACACTGCCAAAAGCTTAGCTGAAGTCAAAATATACTGAATCCACAGCATTCTCAGTCTATCAGGGAGATTAACCACTTAAAAAATGTATTCAGATTAATCTGGCAGGATTTGCCCATGACAAATCCATGCTGCCTTCTAGTAAATACTGCATTGTTTTCAAGATGTTTGCAAACTGACTGCTTTATAAGCTGCCCCAGAATTTCCCCAGGGATTGATGTCATACTGACTGGTCTGTAGTTCCCAAATTGTTCTTTTTCTTTCTTGGAGATTAGGACAACTTTACCGAGTCTCCAGTCATGTGGCACTTCCTGTCCTCCATTATTTCTCAAAGATAAGTTCTTCCACCAGCTCCTTCCACAGCTCCAGCTTTAGGATGCAGCTCATTAGGCCCCAGACATTTGAACTCAGTCAACCCAATTAGATGATCCTTGAACGTTTACCTGTCAATCCTGAGCAGCCATCCTGCTCCTTAAGCTTGTGAAACAAAGTTATGTCATTGACATAGAAAGCCTTAAATAACTTGGGACCAGGAAACCTATCAAGTCAGCTCTTCTATATATACCCAGCCAACCTTAAAAGAAAATCAGAGGAGATTTTGTTGGTTGTTCTGTGACCATCAGAATTTTGCCATGTAATGTCTTGGATGTGAATTTTCTAAGTGGTGGCTTGCACTTTCTAGTGGTGGCTCACACCCCCTCCTCAATGTGGTATACTAGGCAGAAAATGTGATACACTTTAAATGCCCAAGTAGGCTTTCTTTGGCTTGTAATTAATCATAATGACTCATGCCACTTCATTGTTTATGTCACTTCTAATTTTAGCTGCTATTATCTTTAATACTGTATTGTAAGCTGTGATTTTAAGAGTTATATGAGAACCGTTTAGGGATTTTATTACATCAAATGGTATGGAAGTATTAATAAATTATTCCAATGGACAGTTATTCCAGGATACAATGGAAACAGAAAAATAAGGCTTCTTGCTGCCTTTACTGCCATGTAATAGGTATAACTGTGTTCAAATATGTATTTGGTGAGTCACACTGTGGGAGTCTTGTGCCATTTGTACCCTTGAAGCCTTTGCCCAATTTCTTCATTCCTTGCAGCTTCCTGGCATAACAGAGAGCTTCATGGGCACCACAAGACTGGAGGGGACATTCAAGAGTGATTGTGTTAATAATGTTTTGACTTTAGCATTTGGCAGAGAGACTAAGATCACCAGCTCTTTCCACTGCAAACAGCCCTGAAGTATTGAGGAATCCATCAGATCCATTAGTCTGCGAGGAAGATCATCTGAATTCCTCCCCCACACCAGTGGGGAAACTGGTATTGTGAGTCCAAACCTCACCATGACAAAGGGGCTATTGGGCACACGTAAGTGTAATTTTAGACTACACTAAAATTGTAGCACTAGCAGTATTGTGCACTGGTCTCTCTCCCTGCACTTTCCCCAAACAGATCAAGACAAGAAGTATCTAGTTACAATCTTTTCTGATGCTAAAGGAGGCCGGTCAGAACTGGCTTTGTGATACAGAGATGGTAATGGAAAGGTTGTTAGCAAGAAACATCCATCAAGTTAATGTACTAATTATGGATTGAGTTCTGCCTATGCTATAAGTCAGTGGTCCCCAACCTTCTGAAACATGAGGACTGCATTAGAGTGTCCAATGCATAAAGAGGGCCACATCTCAAATCAAATGTAATGAAATTACTAACCTACCAATTTAGATCAAAAGTAAACATTTGGAGGTCAATGAAGAAATGGTAACTTGAATGCAATTCATTTTGGAATAATATTGTATTGTTTTACACCCTTTTATCTAGTTACACATGTTTACCTAGTGACTAGTCAGTGTGATTTTTGTGGCTGTTTTCTGTTAACTTCCAAGGTATTAATGTCCAAGTGACAGACACCCTTAAAATATCATGTAAATATTATCTGTAGATCTTGACCTACACTTGGATATTCATCTTGGATATTCATCTCACAAGCTGCTGGCACCGGATTAGTAGCGAAGAAAAAAGAAGCTTAAAAGTGGATATCGGACCTGCTGAGTGAGCATTCAAACCTTTCAAAATACTGCCCGTGAAAGAACCTGTGAAATAACTATCAATCTAAATAACAAAAGAAAGGCCCTCTTGACGGAGGGAGGGAACTTCTCCCTGTGGAGTTCAAGGGGCAACAAATCTAGGGGAGGTTAAGTGAAACTGGGGAAATCTGTGACTTGGAAGAGAAAATATTTTTGTTTATGTTTAATCTCCGCAAGGGCAAAGAATTAAATTCAATCTTATTGTATATTAATTGGTAGAAAAAAATCTCTTTCTGTTTCGTTTTTGTATGTCTCTTTCGGAGACGACATGGTGATTTGATTTTTCTAGTTCCTGCATATAACCTTTTGCTGCCACCCTGTGGTCATTTTATCGTTTAACACATACATTGCCTTTTTTTTTTTCTTTTTCCTCTCTTTGTGATTTTTTGCTGCTATTTTGTGGCCATTTACTACCACAACAGGTTATTTAAAAATTGTCTCAACTAAATCTCTCACTTTCATCATGGAAAAAATTCACCCATCATCTTTGGCACCTACGTCTGCTTCCCAAAGCCCAACACATCAATTAGAAACTGTGGATTTGGGAAAATTTCAAAAAGACATACATACTTTTGGCATTACAAGCATCTCTAACATCTGTGCAAGCATCCCAAGAGTCTATGCAAAATGCTATACAAGAATTTGCTTTGGAACAAAAGGAAAGGCTGGATAAATTGGCTAGTCATGTCTTGAAGATAATGAATCAACTTGCAGATTCCTATATTAAAACAAAATAAACAAAAAATACAAGAGGTGAAAAAGAAGGCTGATGATAGTGATAAGAAAATTGAAAAGATGGATAAAGAGAGGCAACAACTAACACAAGTCATTATGGGATTCAGTTGCCATATTGGAGAGATTTCAGAATACACCAGAAGCAAAAAATGAAAACCTAAGTGGTTTAATAAACATTATGTTAGCAGATGCTCCAGCTTTGGAAAAGGAAGAGACTGATAAACAGCCGGACCGGGTTTATAGAGTCAACTTAAGCTATGTTAGAAGTCATAAATTTCTGAGGGAGAATGGATAATTCTAAGGGAATTTTATATCTTGAAGGGCATGATTTATAAATGAGATGACATGCTTATATGTGGTAAGGGTATTGATGTTTCTTGGTGGCACAAAGTTCAAATACAATCGAGATATGTGAAGACTATAGAATATATGATCTGCTAAAGGAATTAGCAACATTTGATTAAATGATTTTAAAATTGCATGAAAGAATGATTAAAGGATTGTATAACTTTCTTTGGGGCATAAAAATGAAAGATGAATGAGTTGAGGAAACTATGATAATATGGGCATAAAATGCTGGATATAACATTGAGTTACAGAAACGGCAAAAGCTGTGGGAAAGAATATTAAGGTAATCTTAGCAAGTTCATATAAAGAAAACCTATATAAATGTTTGATAGATAGATAGATGTAAATGTTTTATAGTTTTTATCACCAAATAGATTAGCAAAAATGTTCTCAAATATGTCAAATAGATGTAGAAATGTAAACACAAATTTAAACCTGAAGACTTTTCTCTTTTTTATTAGATATTATTCTTAATGTTTTTGATAAATAGGCTATATATTTGATCTTACATGTAATTACTGTGGCAAGGATTCTGTTTGCTCATTACTGGAGGAGTGAAGGGCCATGCACTGAAGAGTTGATCTTAAAAAGGATTTTGGACTGCACGGAAAGGGACAGATTGACCTTGTCTCTGAAGGAGAAGGAGGACGCATATCTCTACCAAACTTGGAACTCTTTTTATTATCAGTTAGGGAAACGGGACTATGTGTAGATTTGAATATGGCTACTGACTGCTAAAATGAGGCAGATGTCAACCCAGTATATCTGATGTCTTAAATAACTGTTGTTTTTAATGCTAGATTGTAGAGAAAAATAATAAAATTTATTTTTTTTAAAAGCTTTCAATTCAGAATGCACATCACGCACAAACTTTCCTTTTCCTGCAACCTTGGATTCAGTGTGCTCAGGTGCTCTGTGATATCAGTTAAGAAAACCAATTTAAAAATCCATCCAGGGTCAGAAGGTACTTCTTGACTTTTTACCTTTCTCTTTGAGAAAGACATCAACTTGATAAGGAAGACTGAAAAAACATTTGAGGGCTCTGCTTCTGCTAAGCCACCTGACTTCTGCATGGTACAATGCATCACCATATTCTGCATTTTGAAACTGACGATGAGTAAGGACATGATGCCTGATGGAATTGATGCTGGATACAACAGTATGCATCACACTTTCCCACTGAAGCATCTTGCTACACAAGGCTTGCTTGCTGATGGATGAAGAAGTGAAGTTGCATGTGAAGTGTACTGTTTAATTTCAGTATCTTCATTGTTTTGTGCAAATATACCAGTTTACTTCCTGTCATATTTTTTGCACCATCAGTTGTGACACTTTTCAATTTATCCCATCTCAGACCAAAATTTTCTACTGATTCACACAGCTTCAGGAATATGTTTTCTGCAGTTATAAAGCCTCTGCTGTGCACACAATACCTCTGTAATTCTGAAGTTGAAAGGTATCCCCCTGATAAATATTAGTGTGTATAATGTCATTGCTCTCATCAAATGCCAAAGAAAAGAAATCATAACATTTTGCCTTGACAATCAGTAACATGTGCAGCTCTTCTAGTTCTCCAACATGCCTGGTGATTGGTGAGTTTAGATACAGCTAAATTGACATAACTAAAGAAAGTACCTTATCAGGATATATTTCCTCATTCCTGTAACCATGCACTTAACAAATCCACCATCAGTGAATAGCCTACTACTCAGCAGTACATTTGGCAACACAATAGGCCCCCCACAGTCGCCATGTTAAACCAAGATTTTTTTGCGGGAGCCCTGCCCACACTCATTATATAAGTAGGCATGCTCCTACCATTTTCTTAATCCAACTGGAGACCAACATTTGACCCTTTTTTCTAGGTCCCGAACTGTCCCTATTGCTATTAAAATAGTAGGTAGAGAAAAGTCATCAGCCAACACTGATGCAGGCCGGTGGCTGGGCTGTGTGAATGCACAGATTATCACCCAAAGAATGACAGGTACAGGAACGCAACCTGCCTTTCTTCATCGTAGTCTCTGTGCATCATACATATTGGTGACTAGCAAGCATACCATTAAAGGAGGTGGGAGGTGTTGTTACAAAAGAATGGATGGCAACACAACACAACCAACGGAACAGTCCTGTCTGGCTCTTACATTGAGCCGATAGTGGTAGATGAATGTGGATGGTGTTGACCACGTAACTGCTCTGCAGAATGCATCTAATGGTATTCCCATGTGGAGGGCCATCAATGTTGATATCGCCCTGGTGGAATGAGGTCCAAGACCAACAGAAAGCTAGCGTGTGGCAAACATCGAGCGTATGCGGCATCCTTTCAAAGTCCTTAGATGGTGATGGGTAGAATGCTGGGAGCACTATTTCTTGATTTACATGAAAGGAGGAAGAGATTTTAGGGAGAAAGGATGGATTGATATAGAGTACTACTTTTATTTTCCGAAAAGTCAAGTATGGAGGATCTATCCATAGTGCTCAGAATTCATTCATTCTATGAGCCAAGATGATGGCCACCAGGAAGGAGACCTTCCAAGAGACAAGGCAAAGGTCTATGGTAGAAAGTGGTTTGAGTGGTGGCTTCATTACTGCATGTAACACTACAGATAAACTCCAATTGGGGATGATGGACTGGACAGGAGGAGTTACGTTTTTGAAGCCTTACATTAAGCTTTGTGAGAGTGAGAGAAAGCTGAGTAGCCTTCAATAGGACTTTGGAAGGCAGAGATTGCAGATAGGTACACCTTGACAGAGGTTGGTTTAAGTTCTTTTTGGTGCAGGGAGTGTAGAAACTCCAGTATATTTTGTATGGTCATGGTAGCTGGATTGAAGGAATGGTCCTTTGCCTAACTCCTGAACCTCACCCATTTTGATGAATAAGAGCAAGTGGTAGTTGGATGCAGTGCTGCCTGTACCATGTCTCAAATCTGTGGGTCCAAGTCAACGGTTGTGGCCATCAAGTAATTGGGGGGATCATTCAGGAAGTTATTAGGGGAAATGCATGCTGGGATTGTGCTTTCATTAGGGGTGTTAGATGTGGAGTTTTGGACAGGAGTAGGAGCTTGTAGTTGGAAGGTAGTTGTGGCCATTAGGCAATGAACCATGCTGTTAGGCAAACCCTTTCAATGTTGGGGTGTACTATTTTTCCAATGTTGGAATGTAGTATTTTTGAGGGAGATTAGCTGCCTGAAGTCAAATCATGACCACATCAATGGAGGCTCTGGAATCACAATCAACATGATGGCATGCCATTGCAATTTGTTGTTTTGAGAGCTGAATTCCCTCCGTGAGGAAGACTCTGGCTAGCTCCCATTGTTGATCGGGGAAAAAAGCCACCAGAGCCTCAATTTTCTGCCACAAGACGACCTGGTACTTCCCAATCATAGCTTTGTAGTTCAAAATGCAGAGGCCCATGCCCATCACAGAGTTTATGTGTCATGTCATCATGTCCAAGCAGCAACCCTCTCTGTCGGTTGGTGCCTAATGCTTCCTCTGTGGTCATCCTTGGGTAGATACAACCAT
The DNA here is from genome assembly GCA_023646645.1 of Varanus salvator macromaculatus. Lineage (NCBI taxonomy): Eukaryota > Metazoa > Chordata > Lepidosauria > Squamata > Varanidae > Varanus > Varanus salvator. Next base: position 17,675,136 of record JAIXND010000798.1, on the reverse strand, counting down.
GATGGAATTCAGGCATAGATGGTGAAAAAGTTAGAGAATCTCTCTCTCCTTTACCCAGCACATCCCTTCCAGTTGGCAAAAGGTAGGATGTGGCTGGTTAGGAAGCTCCCAGAGTTCTTTCATTGCCTTGGACAACATAGGATTGAACAGTACTGCTACCAGGATCAAGTCCTCTGTCCTGATCATGTTGTATATAAGGCCTTGGTCAGGCTCTGTAGCTTGCTGGACGTGAATGCCTAGAGATGTGGCCATCCAGAGGACTTGTCCAGAGAAATGTCCAAGGCTTTTCCTTGGGGATCCCACGCTTTGGGATCAGATGATGTTGTCCAGGGATGTTGAGACAGGTTCTGTGGATTCTGCATGCGACTGTGAGCCAGAGTCGTAATCCATTGAATCTGATGAAGAGGTTCCAGTTGCCAGAGAAGGCCACCTTTGAACACTCCCAGGCTGTTGCTGAATAGAGGTGCCTGGCTCTACTTCAGGACGTTGAAGCTATCTTGGTGGGGACTTATGCTTCATCAGTCTTGTTGGAGGTGGTGGCCAAGTGTAATTGCAGGGGTCAGCAGCATGTTCCCATCCGTATCCCAGAAGGTACTGGCCTGGGAATGGATATGTTCCCCAATATGGGTTCCCCCTATATAACTGCTGTAAGTTTGAAGCAGCACACAGAGTGGTGAAGAGACATAAGTGATGGGTTGGACTAGGTTGGACAGGGTGTGTGAGGCACTGGCTCAATGCTGGTTGCACGATGTGGCTTGTGCACCAATCTACTGGAGGACGTTGGAATGGTAAGTGACCAGATTGGTGAATTGTGAATCTCCCCTCCAGAGAATGATGTTGGCGGCACCTGGTTGGATTGGACCCAGGTGTGGTCCAATCAAGCTGGAGTAAATGGGGGACAGGAAGGAGAGACTCAAGTTGGTAGCACGGCTGGAGTGAAGGAGGTGGTTGGAGCGGTTGGGTGGTTTGGTGAGCTGCGACCCTTGGAACAGGCAGGGGAGCAGTGTTGCACACTTTTCAACTGCTTAGGCTTTCAAGCCTTTTTAGTCTGCATATGGCCCTCAGACCTTATGCTTCTTAGACCTACCAGAGGTAGTCAATGGTTTCAGAGCCACAGAGGATGGCTTTGGCTTGTCCATGGGTGCCTTTTTGCTGCCTCTTTTGAAGTTGGCCTTCACTCTCACTAACAGCACCGTCTTTCATGATGCCCAGAGCACACTCGCACATCTCCATCCTGAGACGACAAGCCCTGTTTTTATGGGCCTGCTTGGTGAAGGCCTGGTGGAAGGCATCTTAATGCCGCATTTAGCACACTTATGAAATGCCAATTTGAGTACCATTGGGGAGGAAAAAAGGAAGACATGATGTAAGGGTATGAGAAAAAGATGATTGAAGGAGGTTTTTTTGTGAGGGATAGAAGCAGAGAAGGGGGGGGGGTTCAAAAAAGGAGGCAAGTAAACCTAAGCGAAAAGATTGAAAAAGGTGATCAGATCAAGAAGGCAGTAAGAAATACAAGAAAAGTTTTTTGAGGAAAAGACTGAGGTAATCTTAGAGCTAGAGATCCCGAGGCACTGCAAATGGTGGTCAAAAGTGAACTGAGAAAATGGCAGGAGCCTAGGTATTTATATAATGGGGGGATGGGGCTCCTGCCAAAAATTCTAGGCTTAGCTAGAGGAAATTTTCCAAATGTGGCACTGCATAGGTGCAGCACCCATACACATGATGCACAGAGACCACAACAAAGAACATACGTAGGAATCAAATGTTATACAATGAATGTTTTCCATCCCCTGTCCTGTGTCCTGCCATCATTCAAAATGTCCCAAATCAGACTGTGCTACTCTGTGAACTCCCTAACTTAGGTTCAAACCACAACTTCATTTCTCCAGATTTATTTTATTTTCTCTTTGCTTATGTTTGTTGCTTACAACTGAATGGAGACAAATTCTTGTTCAATGAAATGTTATTAAACTGCATTGGCTTTTTGTACCCCTGTATTGCACTAGTAACTTACATTCAAGAAGTGCTGATGCTGAGCCAGCTGTCTTCCATCTTACACTTCTGTAGTGGATTCCTTCATATGTGGAACACAGTTAAGTTTATTCAATTAAATACTTTACCATCACTAACAAGACAGATATCTATACTGAATAAAAGTTTTTCAAGACATACAAAAGGTAGTCAGGACAGCCAGACCTGAGGCTTGAGTAATTTGAAAGAGCCCAAAAGAACTTATTTTAAAAGTTGGTATTCATTATTATAATGTCTTGTTTCAAACAGACTCATAACAGAAACAAATAAGTAAAAAGATGCAAGACCTTTTGTACATAAATATAAACTGTCAAATATAAAGCTTCCTACTAGGTGAACATTCAAAACTGAAAATTACTAATTATTATGGTCACTATATATAGTTGCTATTTTTAGTTTTGGTAACTCTTTAGAAGTCACTAAAGAACATCTACAGTAAAACCTTGGATTGCGAGCATAATTCATTCCGGAAACACGCTTGTAATCCAAAGCACTTGTATATCAAAGCGAATTTCCCCATAAAGTTCAATGTAAATAAGGTTAATCCATTCTGTAACTTTTTTTTTTTAATCACAAAAATTTGAAGCAGGCGCGCTTGGGGGGGGGGAGGCGGGTGCAATCGCGGGCATGCTCAGGCGGAGACGGGCACGATCGCAGGCGCCCTTGGTGGGGGAGACGATGCTGTATTCACACCCGCAGCGAGAGAGAGAACTGGCGCTCAGTTGTGATGTGATGCTCGGCAGGCAAAGTGTGCATAATACTCATACTGCAAGACATTGCTTGTTTATCAAGTTAAAATTTAGAAAAAAAATTTGTTTGTCTTGCAAAACACTCGCAGCCCAAGTAACTTGCAATCCAAGGTTTTACTGTACTTTAAATGTTGTTGCAGAAAAATAATACAACTTGCTGAAGATTAAGCAGCTTCATGGTTTTCAAAATAATGCTTACATGTTTATAGTATTTGATAGCAGCTTTTTATTGGTTATAAAACCTAAGCCCATATACAAAATTAGGAACACATTTAGATGCCTCTTTTGAAAGAACAATTTGATCTATTAACCAAGAGTTAAAAATAATGAACACAATGCAATTTTAAAACACTCCTGAAAACTTAAAAGTGCAGCAATATATTTCTGGCTTGGATACAAAGATCCCACTCCACTGTGTGACTGGAAGAAACTCTACATGGTGGGTGGAAAAGAATACTGCAAATTGTCCCCATCTGCAGCCCCCTAAAAGCTGCATTGGAGGGTTACCTGCCCCTCTAGTGCCATTTTTGTGGGAGCTTTCAATGTGTGTGTGGGGAAATCAGCAATTCCCTCATGACAATTGTATGTCTTCTGCTCCTGCATTGCAGAATCTTTGGATCCAAGCATCCTTTTCCTGTATTAACTATAGAATGGTAGAATTCTAATTAAAAGTTAATAAGGTGACAGAGGTCTATAAAAATGCAAGTTACTGCTATAAATCAATTTTCCTATGTTCATTTCTAATGATGCACTGAGTGCGAGAAAAAAATTCAAGTCACTAATGAAAAATAATTCATCTTTTTTGTAGTATCTAGGACAGAGAACATAGGCATGTTTAAAAATTAGGGAGATTTGTTCACATTATCAACTGCATATCAGCTTTGAAATTCTAAAAACTGTGACCAAATCTTTATTCTTTTCCTAGCTTTTAGCAAAAACACCACAATCTCAGTATTTTAGACTATAATTATTATCAGGACACAACTACCAGATTAATTTAACGTCTGGGTAAAGAAAAAAGGCACAATGAACTTCAACTCAATTTTATGTGCACAAGAGTTGAAAAGTCTGAGCCACCTTAAAGAGAAATTGTTTTTAAAATTTATAAAACTTATAAATAGAGGCCAAACCACTGTATTAAAACAGATAATCTAGCAAGTAAAAATCTTGCTGTTTAAAATATTTACTTGTATCTCTCAAGATACAAGACAACTCACTCTTTAAAGTGGCTCCACCTTAGCAGATATATTTAATGAATGAACACCTGCAATGTCTTGCTCATTAGTGGAAAAACAGCTGATCAACAAAGCCTTGATGGCATCAGTCCTCATCTTCATCACAGTAAATACAACCCACATCCAATAACTACATTAGTTTTATGTTTTTGTGACCTTTCACATCAAGGCATTGGGATAATACATCCAGTGAACAACAGTAACAATATCAGTTTGTCTGACAGCTTACATTGTTTCAATTTCATTTTCCCCCACAGCAACCCCAAGTTCTCTAAAAAACCAGGCTGAACAGTTTCCCATTACTTGCATGTTACCAGCTTATGTAAATATATTCTTTCTAAGCTGCACATTATGCTTATGGTGAATACTAGCAACTTCCATAAAGCCTCACACAACTAGTATGTATCTTAGCTATATAGGCGAATTATTCTTCCAATTATCCAAGAATGAAGCTATTATGATGCTTCTAAAATAGATGCTAGTTTGTTGCCAACCACATCATCATAAGCACTGGTAAGTAAAAAAAAATAGTTTTAAGGCTAAATTACAGTAAACATGAAAGCTCCACAGTTTAAAGCAATATAAATCAACATTCAGTCATAAATTTAAACCAAAATATATTGACTACTGAAAGATGAAAGCAAGATTCTTGTTAACCAATGATTATTTGGGATACTTTTGTTACTTTATTGTGGGACTCTTGCTTTCAACTTAAAACAGTGTTCAAGTCTATAACAGGTTGTAGCTCAGGTAAGATACCATGCACAGCATTTCATAATCTCAAAAACAGCAGCAACACATAGGCTGAAGAATGGTCAAGCACAGCTTGCTGTTCTCAAAAATTAAGTACAATGGTCATGTTTTACTTGTCCAAATAGTTCATTCTCCAAACCCAAACTTCTATGGCAGTAATTAACACAATTACCAATACATGTAGTCTGTTTTTAAACTAATTAATTACCAAGTTCTTTTATGATGTTTAAAATTTCAGTTTCACCAATGAAAATAATGCAACTTGCATTTTCTTTATTTATTCTTCCACATTAAATATATGAAAATACGTTTGTAAAGGATAATGGTTGAGGCTCGAAAAATATACCAGGCCTCTCAGAAGTCTTCCAAAATGTAAGCTTCATACTAAAGAGTCTTGTTCCACAGTGCACTATTTTCCAAAGAAAGCTATTCTTCTGTGGAAAGCCAACGAGTCACCACAAAGACTGCAGTTGTAACCATGAGGCATTGGGGAAATAAAAACCAAAACTAAAACAGGAAAGGTAGTAGGGGCTGTTAAAAAAATTCTTAATGGTTTATGAGATCATGCATATTCATTTATGGTCCACATGATAGTACTTTTGGCATCTGCAAAGTGACTGATAAATGACTCGCTTTAGAAGCATCAGACAAAGAGGCATATGCTTGAAGGCTGTTTTTCCAGCTGTAGACATCTGGTGGTATATTTTACTGGTGTGGGATAGACAAGCTGCATTGTACTGAACTTAAAAATTAAATTCTTTTGTTTGAAGATTGGCTGCTGGATCAAAATTGTAAGTACCTCCTTGTGTTGCTTCAGGAATGAGGCTGGAGTCTTCATCAATCTACAAAGACAAAAACAGGCTTTCACTAGCTAAGTAGGCAGGGCGAGTATCCTGTCCAGCATCAGCCAGATCCTCCAATTAATACACACAAATTAAATCCTGAAATCATTCTGAAGCTTTAGTAACGTTCTCGTGATATTTTCCCTCTGTTTTGCAAATTTGTGAGATATTGGGTGTGTGTGTGTGGAGGGGAGCCGGGGAGGGACCAGTTCTAGAGACTGGGCTAAGGAACAGAAGAAAAAGGAAGAAATAAGAACTCTCTGCTTCCTTTAAAATCTTTTCTATCAATTACCTCCTTCTCTCACATGCAACATACTGGCAGTAAAGGTTATGATGCTGCAGGATATGAAGTACTATTTCTTATCCTGCATATATTTTGTATGTGGGAGTATATATGGGCATATGTTTGTGTACCAGCACACACACCTGTTCTTGCCTTATTACAAAGTTGCTCCTCTAGTCAGATGACTCTTTCCTACTATGAAGTGAATAGCAGTGTGCAGTAATGGGCATGGGAGGGAGATTTTCCAGTATTATTCATCATGCCTACAGGTCTAGCGATGCACCACTACATATATGTGTAAGTTGGTGTATTTGTTCCATAGCACTACAAAGGCACTGTAATAGATTTTCCTCAAAATCTCCTTCTGGTGCAGCAGGTGTACCTGAGAGGGGATCAACCTCACAAGCAGCAACCATGGCCAGTAACTGCTGCTTTAACTTGGAACACATTTCTGTTTCATGGGTGCCATGCTGTGCCTTGTGTACCATGTAACAGGATACCTAGTTAGAAGTGACACTGAATGGAAACTCAGTGCGCCCCAAATGGTTGGGGAAAAATGGTTTTATAGAGCACTTGACCTTAGTATATAACATTTGTGCACAACACTTTCAAGAGCCACTTATTATGGCCTCATTCTTAACACTCAGTGGTACTTACATCATCACCAGAGAAATACTGATCTATTATTTCAAAAGCTAGCTTATAAATGTCTTCATTCTCATGTTGTTGCAATGCCTCTATTTTCTCTAGCCCTGGATGAAGAAATGCAAGAGAATAGAAAAGAAAAGTTAGTAACTTTTAAAAATATTAATGTTTTAAGACACTGGCTTGAGATGCATTAGCGTCAACTCCTTTAAGGACTAGCAATAGGAAAATGCAAAGCATATGACATGAAATCTACATATTTGGCTACATTTGTGTGGCTGAAGTAGGATATTCACAGGCTAAGGTACATGCATTCAATAACCTCCTGAATGAACAATATGAAGGCAGGTTGCTTATCTGTAACTGTCATTTTTCAAGTGGTCATCTGTGCATTCACAGACATGGGATCTGTGCTTGTGTGGAGCCTGTTTCAGGAAGATTCTATAACTAAGCATTTGTTTGGGATCCTGTTCCTGTTCGACCATGGAAGGGGCTCCTGCCACTGAGACCGCCTACAGGTCTCAGGACCAGGGGAGGGGTGTTGTGCTGCCCTGGTCCAGCCTCTGTGCCTCCTGCAAAGGGAGACAGTTGGCTGAGGCTCAGCATCAAGTGGGCCGATGCTGTGAATGCACAGGTGACCACTCAAAGAATGGTAGTTACAGGTAAGCAACCTGGCTTCCTTCTTCATGGTCTCTGTGCATCACACAGAGCCATCATCAAGACAATGGAGACAGAAATAGAACAATCAATCCAACTTTTCAGTGACAATCAATCCAACTTTAGAGATAAAAAGAACTATTACAATGATCAGTGTGAAGACATAGAAGAGATCTACAAAAGGAAAAAAAACCAGAGACCTTTTCTAGACGATCCAAGAAATCAAAGGGACATTCAAACCTAGATTAGGGATGTCAAAAGACAAACACACTATCAGACCAGAAGAAAATAAAGAGAGGGTGGAAAGAATATACAGAAGAAACATACAGAAGAGATGAATGGATGACAGAGCTCTTTGAACTGGAATCCTATGAAGAAGAGCCTGCAATATTAGAAAGTGAACTGAAAGCTGCTCTGAAAGCTCTTGCAAAGAATAAAGCACCTGGAATAGTTAGGATACCAATAGAACTATTCCAAACTGCAGAAAATGAATCAGTTTGAATCCTAAGAAAAATATGTTGGCAAATAGAGAAAACAGTTGCTCACGGTCTGGAAGTATTCAATACGTACTCCAATCCCAAAGAAAGGAGATGCAAAAGAGTGCAACAACAATGCATTGATTTCCCATACAAGTGAATAATGCTCTAAGTGATGCAACAAAGAATTTTACCCTCAAGCAAGAAATGCCACTCCAAGCTGGATTCTGAAAAGGAAACAGCACTAGAGATCATATTGCAAATATATGTTGCCTACT